>JAHDVE020008869.1:0-62000 GCA_022606495.2 Halesus radiatus | reverse complement strand
TTGTTAGGTCTTTTGTCTCCTATATTAGTTTTTAGTTTTGTTTTACACGAATTCATAACATTTTGGAGATAGTCAGTGAAGTTATTATAATTTTTGTTTACATCGTCAGACGAATGGGTAAATTTACAAGTTTTAAGTGTGTTATTTAATCTTTGATAATTTATTTTGTAAGCATTTGATAGGTTTCTTGCGGATCTGTTATTGGGGAGGTTTTTTAGGGAATTTTCATAATCCAATATAAGTATATTATGGTCACTAAGGGGATCATCAATATTTGAGATTTTTCCGGAACTATTTGTCCTATTTGTAATAATGTGGTCTATTAGCGAGCTGGTGTTGTTAGTTACTCTTGTGGGAAATATTGTGTTACATACATAAAAGTTATACGATTTCAAGGTGTGAATATATTTCCGTGCAATATCAGTGTCTTTTGAAATATCGAAATTGAAATCTCCAATAAGTAATGTGTCTTGTTTGTTTTTATTTAATATTATTTCTAAAGAGTTAAAGAAGTCTGTTATATTTGAGTTCGGCTTACGGTAAAAAACATACAGATTTAGAGGTTTAATATTTTTTGCCGTAATCCTAATTCCTAGAAAGGTATTTTCACTGCCGCATTCTTCGATTTTTTATTGTCGAGTGTATTATGCATGTAAATGGCGACTCCTCCTCCTCTGTCCATCTCACGGGAAGCAAAATTTCCAGAGTAGTCCAGGCAATATTGAAAAAAGTTTCCTCTCCTTTACGTAGCCAGGTTTCCGTGATTACGAGAATATGAACTGTTTCTGAAATGTTTTTTAGAGTTTCTTCAATTTCGTCAATTTTGTTTCTAATGCTTCTAGCATTCATGTACATAATACGCATACAGGAGCTTTTAGTGATGTATTCTTGTATATTGAAACATTTTTTTTCCTTGAAGTTGCCTTTAGCAGTGTCCCGCGTAGTCTATCCTTTCTCTGAAGCGCTCATCCATCAGCTTCCAGAGTGGGCAATCTGGATTTGTTGCCCGGTGGGTTCTTGAAACTCCGGTGCAATTTGAGCACTATGTATATATAAAGAATGTCCCGGGCGGGCGGTGTGTTTGTTTTGTATACAAATCTACAGTTTTATTTCAAGCTTGATGAAATTTTGCACTTGACTATCAAAACAAGAGGAAAATCACTGTTTACATGAGATATTGAAAAACCACCCCCTTTACCCACTTTCCCACCCCTTAAACAGAATTTTGGTACTTCATGATGAAATTTTGCATACTTGACGTTCTAGTATAGTATATTTGCGGCACGTTCCAGAGTGGTAGATACTTTCAGTATCGCCCTGGTGAAAGACCACCATTCAGAATCGAAACGTTGCTTTAAATGGCTTTAGCCGTGTTTGGTGATCAGATCTGCATAACCAGGTTTTCCCTACTTTCCTCTTCCCCGTCTCCTTCCCTTCCTTGCTAACATCAGCCTCACAACGTACCCCAAACAGGGATAACATTGTCTCACTGGCTGCAGAGAGTTGGAAGCAGCTGGGACTCTTGTGTTGTTATTTTTTTTAAATAATGATAATGTATTTTAGAAAACACCACCATTCAAGAAAAATATTTTTTTAAAGACAGGCAGAAAATTCCTTCATTTGTGACCATGGAACCGAAGAGAAGGGGTATAACTTCAAGTTGAAAAGTTATCCACTATTTACCGGACACCCTGTATACCAAATTTAAGAAAATGAGGAATGAAGAAGCCGAGTTGTTGTTCCAGACCGGTGAAGAACTGAGTTTCTGAGCCTGCAGGCTGAAGATTGCCCTGATGGTGGACAACCTCCGATATGCGATAGGACACTCGAAAATTAAATATATAAAAAGAAATCAATTCATTTTTATTAGTGAAACCCACATTAGACAGGTTCGACTTTATCATCTAACGAATTGGTGGTAGAGCTTTGGATAAACATATGGATTTATGATAACTCTATGCTCACAGATGGCGCTAATTTAAATATTTTATACAACAAAAACACTTTAATCACGTAATGCTTTTAAATATTGAAATGAACTGTTGGTTGGCGGATGTACACAATGAACATGATATTTTAATTATTTATTCTTAAATTTAAAAAATAAAAACAAAAAACATTAGCCACTCATCTCAATATGACAGTCCTGTGTTGAGATGAGCTGCTTTACAATTTTAGTGAAACGATCTATATATATATATATATATATATATATGTGTAAATCGTTTTTTTTTAAATAGCATCAAAGTTATTCAGACTATAAACAACTATAAAATCTACAAAAAATATTTAAGTTGGGTCGTATATTTATAGATTACAAAAATGATAATTTCATTGTAACCCAAATAACTATCATAAAGAATCTGTGCTCCAATTAGCCACAATCATAGGGAGACCATGTTTTGTTAACAAGAAGTAGTGAGTAAATAATAATAGGTAAATAATAATAAGCATTATTATTATTGTAGGTTGAAAGCTCGGTAAAATTCAACAATTCCGCCTCACTGTTATTACGCATAGGTTTTTCAAATAAAACTTCGTTTCAGGTTACTAAAAATTAGAAAAAAATATTGGCTTACGCGAAAATGAAAAATAATTCATTTAAAGCTTTGTAAAGTTTCAGGTTTTTGTACGGATTTTTAGGTTGGTTTTTCCATTTTTCTCTGTAAACTCAAACTAAGAACCTAATAACCTATTTTATATATAATGAATATACTGTATTACCATATGTTAAAGAACGTTATTAGCCCGCCAAAACGCTTCAAATTTACGGCCGGACGGTTTTGAGGTTAGAATGTCAAATGTCAAAACAGGGATGAGCTTCACCGTACGTAAGTTTATATTATATTCATAATAAACCATAGCTAAACATAAGTAACAAAACTATGTACCCTTTTAGAAACTTTAACTAAAAGAAAAATAATAATATTTAATCATCGAAGAAGATAATATTAACATACCCTAAATGAAACACGAAACCGAAAAACATAGAAAATAAAAAGGTATCAATCGCATCTGGGACTCGAACCCAGGACCTCTGTCTTACCGGGAAAACCGCTTTACCGACTAAGCTAATGAGATCAGTCAATTTACGCCATCTTCATCGTTATAATACCTCAAATTCAAGACTTGTCAATATTATCCTCCATTTTAAATCCCATATTATTGGCTGCTATCTTTATGATGACTACAAAGTTCTTCCCGAACACAATTGCAATCTGGATAGAGTCTCGGATATACCTATCCGATTTTTATTTACATGAGACATCTATTGATTTTTTCTACAAGTCTAGAAAGAATATTCAATTTATTTTTAATAACTTATTGAAGTTTATAAACCTCATTGTAATATTTACTCATTGAAGAAGATAATATTAACATATCCTAAATGAAACACGAAACCGAAATTGACAATGAGTTTGTTCATGAATATTCTTTTTTCATATTGAACAACAATGAATTAAAGAGCTTAAAGTCACCTAAATTAAGTTGAAATTTCGCCAAAACTAAAAAATTACGTATTTTAAATGCAAAACAAAATCGACAAAGAAGAATGTCCAAACAAATCCAAAACTAGAATGCACACGGCCGAGACCCGTGACGTCAGATGTTCGGAATGTAATGTATAACATAACAGGGTGTTTTTATGAGATCATTTTTTTATTACTTTTAAATAAAACTTGTCTGAATCGGCGTTTGATGATCTAACATTTTATTTAAGCAGTGTTACTTTTCACTGGTTAATCGCATACGAATATAAGGGAGGATAACCCATCAGACGATTGCCGGTTTTTCACAGAAAATAGGTTTGAACGCAAAGTTTTATTAATTGATAAACTAAAGTTCTTAAAAACTTAAGACAAGATTTTTTGTGCATAGCGCAAAGGGTAACAATTATTATTTTTATAAACAATAATTATTAATCTAAAACACTCATCCAAATTGAAAAAACCTTCCGAGCAAAGATAAATGTCGCCGGGTAAATTTTTAAATTAAATTATTAATAAATTTTTACAGGTGAAAATATAATAAAAAACAGTAATTATTGAATGGAACACTAGTATATATTGATTAACTTGGCGGGTTTGCGATAAGCCGACGTAGCTCAACGGTAGAGCATCTAACCGGACATTAGAAGGGTGCGGGTTCGAGTCCTGCCGGCGACATTTATCTTTGCTCGGAAGGTTTTTTCAATTTGGATGAGTGTTTTAGATTTATAATTATTGTTTATAAAAATAGCAAAGTTTTATGTTTATCACCTTCCCCGCTTCCCCTCCCCCAATTGTATCTTCACACAAATACCGCACACTATTTACGCATCGTTAGGGTTTGTATTTTTTTTCAAGAATATTATAATACGCAGTAGGTAAACCGTACTTCACGGATAGTCACTAATTTTATCTATGAAAGAAAAATTACGGGATATAACTTGACTTGCCAAGATGATGAATACTGAGAAATTTTGTTTCTACATAATAAAAAAATATTACACGTTTCAAATATAGAATAAAAAGAGTCTTCTTGTAAAGTAAGTTATAGATAGGCACTTACTTGCTTGTCTGGATTTCAAAAAATATTTTTTATAATTTTCACACATATATCACAGTTCCTATTTTCAAAAAGTCACACAAGTACCTACGCACAAGGAAATTATATTGGTAATGAGATGATTCACACAAAGACTTGTTAATTTACGATATAATAGCAGAATTCTGGAACATATCATTATGCAGAGAAGACCCGTTTGTAATGAGAAATACTTCTGAAAGCCAGTTAGTTTGTACTTTGTATGTGGACAACGCCAAACAACATTCTTTGAGAATGAGCTCAATCCATTCGCGATTCGGGTGTATGTACGAGAAATTATGTCATACCTACCAAGAAACAACACAAAAAAAAATTACATTGTACTGCATTAATTGAGAAAGAAACAAGACGGTGTAAAATTGTAAAACGAAGGTGAATCGACTGCCTGAAAATCCTTGAAGGAACGCAGGTAAAAAGGTTTACGGGTGATGAATATTATTTCAGGAATGTATGCACCTTGACGTATCGTAATCTCGCTGGCTTTCTGCGTTCATAAGGACCGGTAAATCAGGTCCTGAACACTACGAACATACACGTAATTGTATATTAAACCTTCCATAATACATACATTTGAATGGTTCATTTATCAACATGTTTTTTTTTTCACTTACCAACGATATCCGAAACACTACTACCGTCGTCCGATGGTCCGTTGACACAACAATAATAACCTCAAATAATCACTAAAAATCACAAACAACACAGATGTTATTCGAGGAATCAAGTAGACAAAGAATGTACGTTTAAGAATTGTTTAGTTTCTTCGTAACTACACAAATATTAACACCACTAAACAAATAAAAACAAATCGGTGTCAGTCTGTAATGTCACTTTCATTCTAGGCATGCAAATTGATTGTAAACGCTTTGCTACAGCTGTCATTCGGACGAATCACTTATTTATAAAACAGTTTTTACACAGATAAACACACCGCTTATTAGTCTTATTATATTATGATAATTATTTAGGGCAAATGTTGTTTCATCGCGTTGAAAAATAATCAGCTGTTCTCCCGAAACCAGGGCATGGTTGAGTTTCGGGCGGTTGGGAAGCCTATTATTATTTCTGAGAGGCGTCCTTCGTAACTGCAATGAATTTTGAATCACTTATTTCCGATTTGCGGGACAATTGACTAAAATTACGGTTGACAGTATTGCACGGTAAAGTAAACGATGTAACGGGCCTACGACTCGCGAATGACAGTTGCAGCTCGTACACTAAAATCCTAGCTGATAACGCCGCGCGAACACTACACAAAACACAAACCAGAAGACATTTCTTACGACCGACACCACCTGCCAACTGAAATGTCAACTAAAATTAAAAGGGGAAAACAAATGATTTTTTAACTTTTTTTCATAGCCCCACTACCAAAACTTTCGTGAATCGTTCAATTTTCTTCTCGCGACCTTTTAGAATAAGTGGTTCCATGTAAAATAAAATAAATTCCACAATGACATTACTATTATTATTAATCTCTTACAAAATTACTTCGGTGAAAATATCGGAAAGGTAAACATTTTTTTCTCGCTGGCCACATGTCACACATTTTTTGAAAGGAGTAAAAACTTTTTCTATTTATTCACAAATTCATCAAATCTTATGAAAAATCTTCAAAATAAGTCGGTCTACATGATATTTCTTTTAACTAGAGTCATCTTTCGGTTAAATATGTAAGCTTTTTTAGTCCTAGGAGAATTAGCTGTTTTCTGTAACAAGGACGAAGAGCATTTTTTTTTAATTTATAGATGGCGCTAATATATTTACAGATCTACTAACTGCCGGGTGGCTTCGCTGCCATCAATAATTTAATATTGTGGTTGTGTTCTGTGGTGTCAGCGAAAAAACAATAGTTGGTTGGTTAGCCGCAAAAGCTACATAGAAAATTTATGCACAAATATTTTTTTTTTCTTTTACTAAAGCATTTAAGGTAGGGCCTCGACACGACTGGTTTGCCCGATACTTTCTAATATATATAATTTATGACTATACCCACCGCGTCGAAAGGTTTTAGAATCCAGTCGTCCTTTCCTAAAGTTGGCACGCTTGACTTTAGGAAAGGACGACCGAAAGGTCGAACCTTTCGACGCGGTGGTTTTAGTCAGTATCGGGAAAACAAAAAACAAGTCATGTGGAAGGCCTATTAGTTTAGTTAAATCATTGAAGAAGATAATATTAACACATCCCAAATGAACCACGAAACCGAAAAAACAACAGAAATTAAAAAGATTTCAGTCGCACCTGGGACTCGAACCCAGGACCTCTACCTATCCGGGTACCGTTAATCACCCAGAGCACCAGTTCATTTTTACATTTTCACCGATACATACCATGTTCAAGATTTGTTATCCTCCATTTTTATAAATCCCATATTATTGGCTGAAATCCTTATGGTGATTGCAAAGTTTCATCCAGTAATATGGGATTTATAAAAATGGAGGATAATATTAACAAATCTTGAACATGAAGTATGATATCGGTGTAAATGGCGTAAATTGAACTGGTCTCATTAGCTAAGTTGGTTAAGCGGTTACCCCGGATAGGTAGAGGTCCTGGGTTCGAGTCCCAGATGCGACTGAAATCTTTTTAATTTCTGTTGTGTTTCGGTTTCGTGGTTCATTTGGGATTTGTTAATATTATCTTCTTCAATGATTAAATATTACAATTAGGTTTACAAACTTCAATAAGTTATAAAAAATAAATTGAATATTAGTTTAGTGTCTATTGTAGTATGATAAACTAACTGCCTAATTATGTGGCAAAGTGAAGAATTACTAATCTTTGATAATTTCGTAAACCTGTCAAGTTGATGTGGAAGAATTCTCATTCAAGTATTCCATACAAGGTACAAAAATACTACTTATTTGTCCTCCACAAATAAATTTCTTTCACATTATCTGAATAATGCTTTGTAAATGTAACTCCTTACTGAACGTAAATATTGGCATTTTGAAGTCAATGTATAGGTCAAACTGCACTACAGCATCGCTGTGCTTAGTGTCGCCAGACGCATGTTTTTTATCATGTTTTCATCGTTTTTTGGTCATTTATCTCATGGTTTTTTACCGGTCACCAAAAATATTTTCTTTACTGGGAAAAATTAAGCATTGGTAATTTTGATTACATTATTTGTAATCTACGTAAAATAAAACACTCCAAATAATAACCAAAACACATCAATACATAATATTATGCTACACAAACACTTGAACACTTCAGTACAGGTTCAGAATGTCTCTTTATTTAATGATTATCTTCGTTATGAAAATATATTAATATATCTTGAAACTATTATTAGGTACCTACACTAATTTACTAGGAAATGAATGCAAAAAAATAAATTATCAGAGTTATGGGGGAACTCCTTCTCCCTCATCTCATGTATCATTCAGTAAAAAAACTAAAAAAATCTTTTTTTATGTTATTACATATGTGTATGTTGTGCTTTTTTTTTAAATACAAAAGCAGTATTTTTTATTGTATTACAAAACGATTATTTTTAATAAAGTATTATAGATAATTTAGTTAGATACCGTTGTTCGCTAACTTTAATTCTCAGTAACGAGCCTACGTGAAACACGGTTTTTGCATGGGTTTTTAACTTTCTAAAAACGGTTTTTTAATTTAAAAAACATGTTTGTTTATCCCTGAAATAGGGTTTTGGAATATGGTGACACTGGATGCGCTTCACTTCACCTACTAACCGCACTACAACTGCAGTAGCCCGGCAGTGTGTCATTATATCAATCATTTGCATTGGAAGAAGGAGAATATTATTCTTTTTTACCACGTCTTACAAAGATCCTCAGAGATTTCGTACTTACTAAGGATGTTGGAACAAAAATTCTATGAATAGTTGTTTCAATAATTTTTTTTTCTTTCTTGTGTAATAGTTTTTAATATGTTTATATCAGTCACACTTTCCGCTGCACTGTTTATGAGTACATTATATAATGTCTATGTAAAAGCCTTTAGGGGCGAAAATAAAATTAAATAAATCACATTGTCATTTTATATTTTTAAATATAAAAATATTTTCATTTGTACTATTTGCTAAAGTAGATGCCAAATACGAGTTAATGATAGTACATGTAGGAGATCCCGATAAAAATAGAGATGGCGTTATTTTTTCCAGTCCAGGTCCTAAAACATAACCGGTAACAAGTGCTCAACTACATCATGTGATAATCGGCGATGAAGATTTTCCCTTATGAGACCTTATCCTGGTACACAATTAGATGATCACTCAAAAAAGATATACAATTATAGGCATGGCTGTGCTCGTAGGGTATCAGAGAATGCAAGTTAATTTATTACTCTTGAAAATGCAGAAAGATGCTCGGACGTGTCAAACGCCAAATGCGGACTGACTAGTTAAAATATTCTCCCGGAGGCAACTCTGCTGCGACACATAGTGGAGTGCGGTGAAGCGCTGCTCTGTTGTGGTTTGTTTCATACAAAAGAGTGACAATAATATTTCGTGTTAACGCTACGCATAGTGCAGCTACGCTCAAGTGTAGTATAATCTTTCACCGCTTAAGGACTACACCCGAGATAACTCGGGCAAGCTTTACCTGCAGAAAAGACCACTCCCCAATATACTCGTGTTAAAAGAAATACGATTTATGGTATGTGGAAGCGAGAACAATTTTGACAATGAATCTAATGTTTTTTTATTATCATAATTATTGAATTATGTTGAATAAAAATCAACTTTCAGTGTTATTAGGGCCGAATTCGCCTTTATGAAGGATATATGTTCAGTAAATAAAATTCATTCATAAAAAATAAAAAATAAACAATTTTTCAATTTTTTTTATGATTACTAAAGGGGTTAAGGTTCCCTTTCTGGTCAAATAATATAGGTAATGCAGATTATTTAATTTATATGAATACACCTTACCTTTATCTACCTTTCTCTCCATTAGTCTTTCCCATAACAACAAAATTATGCTGATTCAATTGAAATTGCATATTTTTGTTCTTATTATTTTAAATTTACTAGAATATGTAAATATCCGCAAATCTAAATAACCTAATTTTTAAAATTACGATTTCTTTTGAAAACCATCCGCATAAATTATATTCAGGATCATCGTCAAATACCAAAACATTTTCCTTTAGTTTTTAAAATCGCATTTTGATAGGAATAGTGATGTGTTTTTTAAAGGACAAAAAAAAATCTTATGTGGAAAACCTTGCTGCGTTGGGTCCAACTTTGTCACGCTAAAAAAACTCTTTGGGATGGAAAAAGCAAAACTTCTTTTTTGAATATTTTACTCATTCGGCTAATCATTTTTTCTCTTTTGGTGTAACATAATAGTGTAGTTTTTAACCAATATCACAACAAAAACAATTAGAAATGCGAAACATGAATAAAAATCTATAAAACAAAACTCAGGATCTGTCTTTACACACTCAACATATTTTGTTCATAGGTTTTATAGTGAGTATATTAAAAGCAATAATATGTTCTGGCAGAGCTTCTAAACACACAAATAATGCATTCTACAAGGAAACACAATCAATTCATAGGCAAAACTCAGTAAATAAGAAAAATGTATTATTCGAAGCATCTTTATTTAGTAAAATAAGGTTTATGGTTAATACAATAAAAATAAATAAAGGTACATAGAGGTAAACTTAATAGTTTTTAGTTTTATGACACATATTTATAAATCTACAATAATTTGCATCATCCGCCAAAAGATGTCACCGGTGTGCGCCTCAGGAGGAATTTAACTGGCTTTGTCTGCACTTACACAACACCTATAATCAAATAGGGGCTAATTAACATCATGTTTATAGGGAGGGAAGCAAGCATTCAATGTCTATTCTAGTATTTACTCAAAAACATTGTTCAGAATATGTTTTTCTCGCAGCTGTTTAAGATAAAGATGAAGAATGGAGATGCTGCAGTTGCATCCAAAATTATGGAGGATCAGCATTGATTGAATCGACTTTAGAAAAATGGTGACAAATACTTAATTCATTGATTGGGATTAAAATAAGTAGTGAGAAACACAAGATATTTCATATAAGTAAAAGAAAATGCAGCAAATTGAGACATTGATTCATTTCTTAGAAAATAAACTATTGAAAACAGAGATATTGATAGCCTCAAGTAACTATACTCATATTTGCGTGTTTTTTTTAATATAAGCTCCGATATATATTTTCCAATAGGACCTAGAATATGATTTGGAGGAATAAAGACAAGATTAAACATTGTGACAGAATGAAAACTATTAATGGACAAGAGAAATGTAAAAAACATAAAAGATGGACGGTTTATCAACGGCACTGAGTAATGGATTGATTGAGATTGTCTTAAGCGTGCAGAGAAAGCCAATAATATGTAAGAGCAACATTACGGTGATGTGCAAATGCAAACAGAAAAAATGATTAACGAATAATTAATACGAACTTTCATATGCAAAACTGATTCAAAGGGGCAATATGCAATGAATATTCTCATGCCTATCATATTTGAACATTTTCGGTAGTAGCTGATATCTATTGGTAAGGCACGGCATCAAAGTGACATAACCTAATAAAAATCTACCTGCAAGACCAAGGAGCTACAGACAGACAACCTTAACTTTACAGCTGTCGTTGTCATTAGTGCAGATTTTGTTAATACAAAAAATCTATTGATTAAATAGCTTGTCCGTTTGTTAGTTCTCCTATGGTTGCCTGCAAAGTTAAATGTGTCGAGATAAAATTTCACCATTGCAGATGTTAATCTGATAGTTACGAGAAGCTGTTTGCTAATAACAATGTATATTTTCCCCCAAGATGATGCGTGGTAAATAAAATATATTGCTTCTTTTACTTTTTGTCTAAAGATGTCATTAATTTGTAATATGTAGACTGGTTCCCACCCAGGCTTCGTGAATACAATTCCTCTGTTAGATATAGGTCCTGCATTATTACACAGGTAATACTGTCCGCTTATAATGATGGCAGTAGGAGTTTTTCAAATAAAGTCAAGTTATTCGTAACCCGGAAATGTTTGTCTTTCTTCAGTACTTTAACTGGTTATTGATGGAAATAAACACTGATGTTTTTTTCGAGCAAATTAAATATCCATTTATATTTTCATTACCAATTATGCATTAGCACCCTCAGTTTTTTTTTTTCCTTTGAATTCCTTTGAGAATATTTATTAATATTTGCCACCAATGTCACAATTTCTAAATACCAATTTATTGTTCAATCTACTCCCGACTCCGATAATATGTAATTACTTTATTTTATAAACTTGATTGAAATACTGATGTAATGAGTACAGTAACAAATTAATAAGTAAAAATAAATTGGTAGACTTAAAATCTTATGAAATACAAATCTATATTTCTATATTTGGCACCGATCGATACTAAATATTTTCCTAATGCAATAATATAATTAATGGCGATAGCTTCTGGAATGATGAGTTAATATTTAAAATATACATGCAAAATTTATTATTGTAAAATTATTGAAGAGTCAACATGATTAAATTATGATAACATCACAATGCAATTGAAACCAACAGATTCTTACATAATTTAATATTCCCGATACAAAAACTACGTTCATTTTGTATTTCACGAGTTGTGCATAAAAACACAAGACCCAATAAATATGTAGGCTTTTAAGTGCCCTTGGGGTTATTTTGTTCACGAAAACAGCATTATACAAATTATCCAATTATTATATTTAATTTTATTCTTAAACGTAACTAGCTTTTGTCTAATAAAACATCACAAAAATTTCTCATTCTTGCCATGTTTTTAGCATAGAAATTGTTTGGATATACATAATATATTTAAGTGTGTTTTTCATACTTAAACACCCACTTTATTATTATTTCTTCCATAATAATGTGAACTTATTTTCAAGTGTGCCCATCACAACATAGCGATTTTTTTTATATCAACAATGTGTTAACAAAAGTAAATAGGTAGTTACATCATTTTTCTATGTTTGAAAATGCGTTGGTTTTTATTTTATTATTTAATACAAACATTCAGCATAATCAAATCACAACAGCATCTACAGGCAAATTCAAAATTTAATAACCATAAGCTTATACACTCGTAATACATACGTATCGGTGAATATTGTGCGTGCAACATTTTCAGACAAATGCATATTGTGTAATAATGGAATTATTGCACTTACGTAGCATTTGATGTGGGTGAATTTTATAAATAATGAAAATTTATTTACCAGTTTTCATTGGATTAAAAAGTTGGAGTGTCAACGCACTTTACCAAAGCCGAACACAACTTCAGACTTTCGTACTGCTCAACTAAAACTGTGTCAATATGGTAGACAGTTAACATCGACATCACTAGTTAATTGCCCCATCTCTACTGTGTGGGGGGCGGTCATCTTGGACTCTGCCCCCGGTTTCACAAGTCCTAGGGTTGTTTCTGTTTACAATTTGTGCATATAAACCTATGGTTATTATTTTAAGAACTCATTCTCTCTACAGCATCAGCATGGCAATGATAATCACGATAGCCATCAATATCCCCAGCGATGTGAGTACATCCAAGCCGGCAAGCTGTTGAGTGCAAATCAAGGAGTAGTAGCATGCTAGCATCAGGGTGTGGGGATCATGGTACCAAGTTCGGGGCTTGGTGGGACTCAAGCCAGCGCTTGCACCTGTCAAACACAAGAAGCCAAAATGAAGAAAGCGGGATCAGTAAGGTTGTCAGAGGTTTTTCAATTTATTTTTTTATGAATTGTAAAAGGTTTTTTCTATTTATTTAGTATTTTCTTTCTCTTAATCTGTTTTAGCATTATGAACTAATCCTTTTTGATGAACATAGTTTTGTGGAACTTTTTAGTTTGCCATCTGAAAATCAATCTATGGTTTTAGCTCCATTGTAACCTCTGTATAAATGACACACATGTAACAGAAGGAATGGTTACTATGGTTCTCTTTGTTACATGCACCGTATATGTATGAGAAAGAGGGAGAGGTGACAACGGTTTCACCGGCAAGTCCACATGTTGTGTGTTTTATTATTAGTAATGAAGTGATGAGAATGTTTTTGAATATTTATAAAAATTTCATAATATTAATAGATTACATTTATTTTAGGTATAGCCATTTTGCACATCACCTCTAGAGCTCTTTAGAAAATATACAATATGTGTAATCTAAATATCTATCTATGATCAATGAGTTATACTTTAAGGGCACTTGAATACTAAAGAGCTATTAGATGAAATCAATTAATTGTGGATTTACTGGGCTCGCTACGCAACGCCATAAACTCTAACTATATAAATGTGACAACTGACAAACATAAAATGTTAAAAGGATAAAACAAACAATGCGAACAACACGGACAAAACAGACAAAACAAATAGCACACCATGCTTATCACCTTTAACCCTTACCTTTATTTGCATTATCCGAGGATGATAGCCGTCGATTTCTCCGCCATGGAACTCCCTGACTCGTTGACACTTCGGCGGATTGATCCATCGATTGTGACTTAGCCGGTTCCATCGCTTGTGCCTTAACCGGTTCCACTGCTTGTGGCATTATTGGTTCCAATGCTTGTGACCTAACCGGTTCCAATGCTAGTGGCCTGGTATGTTCCAATACTTGTGGCCTGGTAGCTTCCAAAGCTTGTGGCCTCGTTGATTCTATTACATGTGATTTAGATGACTCTGTAACTTTTGTATCTAATTCGTCCAACGAGAGCTTCCTCAAATTCTGATTGGCAGTTTTTACAAGTCTGGGTGAATTCAACTCTAAATGGCTTTCTGTTTTTCCTTCAGCGTTGTTGGCTTTACTTGTGCTGGGCTGTTTTTGTTCATCTGATATATTGAAGATCATTGCAAGTTCTTCTGATGAGTTGTATTCTGGAGAAGCCCTGTTTTCTCTGGATTTAGAGGTATCTTCGAGGGATGATTCATCAAGAGAAGATTCTTTGCTATGGTGTACCACTATAGTTTTGATTTCTACTTTCTGCTGGTGTTGCGCTGTAGGCTTTGGAAATTGTAATTTTTCATTTACTAGTCCAATTCCATCTAACAACTCGCTGATTCCTTTTCTCAGTTCATCAAAACTTTGCATATTATTAATTGTATCTATTTTGGATTGTGATGAAACAATTTTGGGTGATATGCATGTTGGTTTTGGGAATGAGTTTCCATCAGAATTTAAAAAACTATATTTAGCACTTGAATGAACCGTTGTGTCTCCTAATTTATTATGTGCTTGAGGTAAACAGTTCTCATTTAAATCAATTTCGCATTTGTTAGCTAAATATTTAAGTCTCATGCTTTCTTCTTGAAACATGTTGGGTTTTTCTGGATTATTTTTTAACTGACATCCGACTATCTTCAATTGATTTGATATAGCAATTAGACTATCTTCTGTGTTTTTGCCAGTATTTATAACAGGTTTGTGTTCTGTTTTTTGCTCTCCAAATGATTTAAGTTTGTTAATAGTCGCCATAAAATCATTACTTGGATCTTCATTCTTATTGGATCTTGAAAACTCTTCCATCTTCTCTTTGATATGAGCCGGAATGGTTCCTTTGACTTTCATAGTTGGAGATTGTGAAAGTTGTCTACTTATGCTTGCTTTTGTTTCATTTACTTTTGACGGTTGAATATTAATTTCCGATTCAGGATATAAGTATTTTTGCAGAGCTGATGAAGAATTGGTGATCTCATTTTGTTTATCATCTTTCTTTGCAACAGGTTTGATGTCATTCTTCTCTTTGTTTTCGGGTAAAATCCTCGATAACTTTTCATTTTGCAATTCTTCTAACGCAATAACCAGTTTAGCACTAGTTTCTTTAGCCTCCTGAGCCATTGTATCTAATTCGTTTCGAATTTGGTTGCTGTTTGATAGTCTTGAAGCAGCGGAGTTTAAATAATTTATTGAATAGTTTTTGCTAAATTCCTCCGGTTTGCTAACTCTTTCGTTTCCATTCACTGTCCTCAAATTGGATTTAGGCAAGTCAGTTGTTTTATATTCTGGCACAGTTTTATCTTTTGGTTTAATTTCATTCAATAACTGCTGGGAAGATTTAAAATTGTCTGGAAGTTTTCCACTCTTGCCAAATTCTAATACTGCTTCGGGCAGGTCTGGAATACTTTGAGCTTTTTCCATTGATGGATTTTTGCACAAGTCGAGTGCATCATCAATTTCACGTTGCACAAGAGTGAAAATATTTGCAGAAAGCGATCTCACAGCGCGTTTCTTTTTGATGACATGATTATCAAATATTTTCGATGGCCGACTTAAATTGGTATTGTCGCTAGTGTTATTGAAAATGCAAGTCGGATTTTCTTTGTTGACAGGTGAGGGATTCTTGGAATCCTTTCTTAGCGATCTATAAGCAAGGTCATCAGATACGATGTCAGGTGATTCCTGCGGAATAAAGCGAGATCTGCGTTTTGAATCAGGTACGGCGTGCAGGTAGTCACTATTAGGTGCTGGAGTGATGGGACCTAGAGGAATACCAAATGGTGGTTGAGGATCCTCTATTTTCAAGTAATTATTTGCTTGACGGATATTTCTAAAGACAACATCATCTAAAACCACATCTGGCTCTGAAGATTCACCATCGAGAATTATTTTAGAGCCTTGACCATCGGCAAGTACAGGAGAAGCCAGCATATAGCTCACTTGTGAGGTTAATTTACTTGCGTCTTTAGATTTTGGTCTTTCATTGGGATTCATTCTTCGATATGCCATGTCATCATGCACTTTATCAGGAATTACAGATAGCTTGGTGCTCAGGGATCCTCTTCTATTCATTTCATTATTAGAATCATCCAAACTTGGAAATCTGAAGAAATTATCTTTGGAAGAATAAGGAAGGGACTCTGCTGTTTTGGGTGCCAACATCTCTTGACGGTCCGCCCTATCCAGAAGGTCTTCATCTCCTAGTCCGAGACTATTGTAAATTGCCTCTAACTCAGAGAGAGCATCTTCAAGATTGCTAGACTTTCTTTTGGAACCGGAGAGTTCATCCTCGGAATATTTACCAGTTTGCTTCTTATGGCGAATATCATCCATTGGTATAATATCGATGTTTGAGTAACAAATTGCTTCATTCTCTTTATTACCAATGCGTATGGTTTTATCTGTTTGACCATTTCTATTGGCAAGTAAACCATTATTTTTAAAGTAGTTTTCTTGAGCCTTATTACTGATTACTCCTCTGCTTCCATTGACTATGTTGGGCCTCGTAGCAATATTTGAAATAATGCTGGAGTTACGAACATTGAGTGGAAGGTTTTGCTGTGTGTTTAAACCGGAAACGGACTGGTCACTTAAGGTTCGATTGTGTCCATAAACCCTCCTCCTTTGAACTTCCTGACTATCCATTTTCCTCCAGAAATCTGAAGCGTTCTTTGCTTGTGGTTTTGGTTCTGTTAGAGTAAGAATATTTTTTTCTCCTACGGGATCAGTTGGAGCTATTTGGATCGGTCTTCGTGATCTCGGGGTCATGTCAGCATAATACATGAACTCAGGATTCGCATTTTCTTGAGTGTGCCTTCTGGCTGGATCTCTTTTCACGTGTCCATGATTATTATTGATCTGCGGTCTAGCCAAATAGCGATTATATACTTCTGGTCTAATTACTTCTGCAGAGACCGAGGAAGGTCTCTTAGGTTGATTATTTTGTAAAGGGGTGGAAGCATTGTAATATTGCTGTTGCTGAATAGCAATGTGATCTTCTGATGTTGAAATCGGTCTTTTACCCCAGGAAAGTCCAGTATTTTTATCGATTGGCGCAGCATTTTCGTAAATATTTTGTGGATTGGAGCTGATTCCAAAGCTTTCGCTATTTGCGTAATTTTGAGAGTATCTCCGAGCGCCGGAATCGAAAGCGTATGACATAGGTCTGGTGTTGTCATACATATACGAGACTGGAGTGGGCACTTTCCGCTGAGGGTCTCTGGGCGGCGGCGGGGGAGGAGCCGCAGGTTCTTTTCTAGGCACACTTCCAAGAGGAAGTTTAATAACCATCACGTTTTCGGAATCGTAATTATTTTGTTCAACAGAAGTGCTTCGTCGAAAGCTTTGATTACTATGAGGAATGTCCGTTCTATTCTGTTTATTGACATTGTAGGGAACACTATATGTTATGCTTTCGTCATTGACCTGTGCATTAAAATTTATTATTCCAGCTGGGTAGCTGTAAACGGATGAATTGGAAGCCGAAAGTGCTGGGTGACGTCTAGTGACTACATCTTTCCCTTGGCTATTAGCCAGGTTAGTGTGTCCGGCTAGGTGGCTTCCGCTGTAGCTCTTCTTCGTGTCATAGGGCACGGATTGCAAAACTTTCATCGGCTCGGAATAATCCGGTTCTTCGTATTTCTTATCGTTGTTGCCATTTATTTGTGGTGTGCTCAATACGCGTTGCTTCAGGGCCAATAACTCGGCTTCGGATCTGCTGAAGCCTCTCTGTACTAAGTCCGCCTCCCTGTTCAGTTGGCTCTCATCGTCTCTGGATAGCCTCTTGATGAGCCGATCGTTGCGGGCACTTCTTGATCTTTTACTAACTGAGCCGTCCTTGGAATGGTTTGCGAGGGAATCGTCGCTTCTAAACTTGAAAACGGATGATGAAGTCGATTTTTGAGATTCATCATCGCTACTGGAATCATTTTTTGAATTTCTCATGGCTTCTACTCTGGCTTTGATGCGCCCCTTCCTGCCTTTTCTCAGGGAGCCGTCTTGAGACCCGCAGCTTGATGCAGGTGCGAGTTTGTACAAGGAGTCCTTACTCCTATGCCGTGATTGGTCCAACGGAGATCTCGGTAACCCTCTACCAACATACCCCACGAAACCCGCGGAGGGGTCGGACAATACGCCTTCATCGAAGTATTCCTTTTTTGGAAACTTGGTGACACTTTGCGACCTCTTATCATTGAGGTCAGTGTGGTCGTAGTTGGTTCTGGAAACTGAAGATCTCTTCTTCTTATCACTTTTCTTTCTTTTTGCGTTATTTTTCTGGGAGTGTTCGTCGGTGGATGCGGAGGATGCCTCGCTGTCACTGTCTTTCTTCTTCCTCCTGAAGAGTTTTCCAATGGACCACTTCTTTTTCCCCTCCGAGGGGGGCCAGGCGCCTCCCCCCTCCATCTCCCCGGCCAGTCCCGAGGTGCGCCGCCCCACAGGCGTCGAACTCACGGTCTGAAAAATAAAAACATTAAAATTAGTATTTTGCTATCCATTATATTCATCGGGACTTTTGTAGAACTTTAAATCAATTTGGTTCGAGTTTCATTGGATAGTCAACAACAATAGCGGCGAATACCTTAATAGGTATCTGCACATTGATAAAAAAACTTAAAGCTTTTCGTTAAAACCTAAAGATTTTACCACCAAAATTAGAAGCCTTTCACAAAATTATCAAATTATGTACTACTATACCTTTATATTATATCGATGGTAAAATTCTAAGGGAAAAGCATGTTGTCCAGTTTGAAGAACAGCACTTAATATTAAGGATCCTTTACTCTATTTAAATAAATGGCAAATATACACATACTTACTCCACTGTAATTATTGCGCCAATTGTTATTGCCATTATTTAGATCAAAAGACACGGTGACCACCATTATGATGTTTTAAATCTCACTGGTGCAGTTGATTATCAAATATAAATAAATTAACCCGTGGAGCTCATTAAAGTCAAAACAATGGCAAGAATTCAATGCACATCCCACGGAATTCGGCAGGACCGGGTTAAAAATACCACAAAACATCAGCGACACTTTGCCGTGTTGTGCCAACAATCATTATTCAAGTTTCTCTCCTCGCATACTTATTGTATAATCGTACACAAGCTCATAATTAGTTCACTGCTAGTGTTTATAATAAATTCTCCGAATCTCTTTACACCTCACGAAATGGACTCTTCACAGATTTACAAAACGAAATTAAATTAGTTTTCTTTGAATATATTATCACAGTTTATACAAAAAATTCAATACCATCTAAAAAATGGCTCGATATTGATCGCTGTTTTTATTAATTTTTCACAAGTTCATGTTCGTAATAATTATTGTTATGTTACTAGAACTTTGATTTTAGATATACAACACATTTCACTCATTCATAAAAAAACACAAAAGCATCGGTTTAATCCAGTCAGTGTTTCAACGACTTGATCACATATCTGATATCATTAAAATTATTTAAATGTCCGATCAAAACATTACAAGCTTTACAGCACTTCGGCAATTTGTTAAGATTGATGACCGATTTTATGAATCGTGTCGGATCAATTTGCAACGCGGATTCTGGCGTTTCTATCTCGGGGCGGAGAGAGATTCGCGAGATTTACGATTGTAGATTTACGCGCGAAACGGAACGAGACTCTTCCTGCGAAGTCTGCGGACTGAAGATGATGTGAACGTGGACCAAACTGACCGAGGCCGCTCGGGTATTTCTGCTGGCGAGCGATCCGAGTATTGCAAACTTTCAATGGGTGAACGTTACGCGCCCGCTTTATAATTAGACTACATACTACATTCCCGCGGTGGAACGTTTTGTCGGTTCCCCTGACCCGCCGAAAGAGGAGTTCACTATGGGACCTGGCGGATTCCTTCCTATAAGGGCTGATGAGTCCAGACTTCATTCTCCCGTGCATTTTGACCAAATGGAACTGCTCCTACTCGTTTATTTGAATTTTTCACCGATCATTTTGAACATTGTTCGAGCCAAGGTGGTAATGAGAAAATTCTCACTGTTCTGGTGAAGTTTGATTAAAAATGTACCAAAAAACAAATACAAACTTGGACATAAATCATGATGCCAAAAACAAATCCCCTTAAAAATACGTTTAACGAGCTATTCCGTAGCCTGACAAGTATATTTCTGTGCGTGATGGGAAGAAAAACTCTATCAAAATGTTATGACTCAACCTGCTATCAAAGCGTTGTGTTTTACTTTTGCTTCAATAAAGGTCCATATTATTTTATACTTTGACTTATCCGAATTTCTATTGCTTTCGCAAACATATTCACTTTTCGTAGTTAGACTTCCTACAACTTTTCGTAGATTTTGTGAACAAATTCTAATTATATCCATTCACAAGTGGCGCCCTCAGAAGATATGGACTATACCAAATTAATATACTTTACACCGTCGGGGTTCTTTCACAGCACCAGCAATGCTGTATCCATACGTAATGTTTATCAGTTGGCGTCTGACCGGCTGTCTCGAGGTATCTGGCGACGTAATGTCAAAGTGTCAAAGCAGTCCAATACTCTCGGTTATGCCAAGCCAACTAGACGAGTATCAAACACAACACGCTGAAAGTGCTTCAGTCTTCGGTTAGTGGTCCTCGTGCCATTCAACAATACAATCTACTCTCCATCAAAAAATTTTACTTTGACACTTTCAAATAATAGCACGACAAATTCTGTTAACTATTAGAAAAAATGAGAATTTGTATTACATCTTGGTCACATCGTGAGAAACTAGGGGGAGACTGATGAAATACGTTGTTAGACCTCATGTCTCTGAAACTGCAAATGGGTGATCAGACGACGAATTACCCAATTGATTGTCCAGGATAAGATTAATGAATTTATACTATTAAAGTTTTTAATCCAGCAGGACTAGGTAGATGGTGCAAACACAATCTGACATTTAATGGAAAGTGTGGTATAGAAGAACGTCACATATATGGTATTATGGCTTCAAAATTTATGTAACGAGTGCAGTTTCGGTTACTTCTCTGATGATCGCCAACCTCGGAGAATCACAGATCTTGGAATTTAGAATTAGCCAACCTCCCATAGAACACGGCATCGGAAGAAGAAGATATTAAAGCATGGAATACCACATGTTTCATATCAATTATATAAAACCAACGTTTTTCACTTTGGAGAATCACAGATCTCGGAGATAAGAATGTCACGTTTCGCACAAGGTTCCTAATTATCGGGAATCATGGAACTAAGACATCCTCGTTTTGGGGTATGTGGCTGAAGGAATAGAGAGGGTAAGAAATGAAGAAGAGGAAGGCTGGGAAGTACCTCAGATCTTGCCACTTAACAAGTCATTTCAAGCAACATTTGAATGGTGGTGTTTGTCACGTATTAAAAACGTAGAAAAGATTTAGATGTTTAGGAATAAAGTGAACGATGCTGGGCACATACCAGCAGGTAATTCTTAAAATATCAGAGTCTATTCGTGGACCGTTTTTTCAATACACATCTCAGTCTGATAGTTTGCTTTGGTCTAGCGGTTAGCTTATGTACAGGTATGACGCATCGCGGAGCTGGCAAGATCTCCCCAGCTATGTGGGTGCCAGAGTATTATTTCAGATGGAGTAAATTTCGCTTGTGACGGAAATTATTACGTTGCATTATAGAGAACGTGGACCCAAGACTCCCATTTTCAGGAAAGTGGAAGGAACTGTGGAAATGCTGTACAAAAGATCGTTCTGTGAAATCTGGACTGGACAAGAACACTTCGAATAATAATGAAAAACTATTTCATTAGCATAAGAAATCAACTTCAATTTAAAAATATTGTTGCAAATAGTAATAGAATGCCGAGTGTACTTTAAGAATGGAGCATGAAAGAAAATCTAAAAGGATAGATGATACCTTATTTTAATGCCATGTATACAACCTGTAAATACTGTGGATTTATACCAATTTAAAATAAAACTGATGTCGCCAATTTACATAAGACCTTTCGATTCCTAGTCCCCAGACAGTCCAATGAAAATGATTACCTACTCAAGAAAAAAATCAATTTCAACAAAAGTGAGAAAACATTGAGTTTACTTCGGATACACGGACACGCCCATAGATCTATCGGTTTATTTCTTCAGTGAATATAAAAATGCATGTTTATCTGCTATTATCTTATTTTATGTTTGTTATTATACCTACTTATCTTTCCTCTACCACGCAAAACGTCAATGCTGTTTCTATTTAAAAAATTCCCGATGTTGTTCTTTACAAAATAATTTGAATGCAATGATTTGAGAGTATAATGTTATGTTTGAAGTTGTTTCTGTAATCCGATTATGAATATTATCACGCCAATCGTGACTTCTGTCCTTGATAGCGAAGTTACAGCCTTTTACCTGCTAGTGTAATATAAAATTCAATTTATTGGAATAACTCATTGAAGCTTATAAACCTCACTGTAATATTTAATCTTTGAAAAAGATGATATTACCAAAACTCAAATAAGTTCTGTGTCTTTTTCTGTTCATGTTAGTTACAAATAATATTTGATAATATCATCTTCTTCGATAATATAAAATTCCACAACTTCATAACTCTTCAAACACGACGTTTAATATTTGATCAAACTCATCATACAAAATTATGAATAATGACCTGGACTTGCCACTCGCCAGAGCTTAACAATTTTATAAAATTCCATATAATGTCAAGACCAACTAGACAAACCGATTTTTTCTTCCCGCATTCAGGACCAGCCTTGGATAAATTCTCCAATTCCCCGTATTTGTGCGCAATATAACACACAATTTAACAACATCGACATTCTTCACAATATTATTTCGAAATATCGAACTGAAGTAATGCGTACGCGATCACAAAATGATTTTTATTTTTTTATTTAATGTAAATCAAATTTATTAATTATTAAGTTCTGCAAGTATTTTTAGTTTTTATTATTGTGACAGCTGTTTTGGCGTTCAAAACCATTTTCAAACTGCGGTTAATCCACATCGTGACGAGTTTTTTTATACGATTTTATTTACTCCCACCCAATTCTAATTTGGACGGGTTTTTAAAAATAATGATTGATTATCGGTAAAACCGATTTAGTTAGAAAATAATTAAAATGCTCTATTTTATGAGGTTTTTACATTTATAATGTGTTTTCCCCCTATTTAAATGACAATGTTTTCTGAATTGGTTTATTTAAATGTGTGAATAAATAATTTTTCTCACTTTGTTAATTAATGTTATATTAGGATCATTTGTTAGTTTATTAATTTCAATTTGTTCAAGTAAATTTAATCTAAGACCCTTCCTTTCTATATGTAAGGGTTTAGGCACGTTGTTGTCAAGCGGGACGTGATTATTCACTAAGAGATGTTCTGCGAATTTTGAAAAAGTGTGTTTTTTTATAACATCGTATATGTTCTTTGAATCTAGTTGAGAAAGCTCTTCCCGTCTTAAAAGAGAAAAATGGAGTTCTACGAATTAAACATAAAAACAAAAAACAATTGTTAAAATGTATTGAGAGCATCTCCTGTCCCTATTCTGTCTTCCTCTACTTCTTTCCCTATTCCTTCTTGTTTTGTTTTTTTCTCTTGTTAACTTCATAAATAAAACACCTGTATTTAACCAGTGTTAGCATAAGAAATTTGGTGGCTTACCTTTTGTGTAACTTCCCATGTATATATATATTTGAATTAAAATCTGTTTGTTTATTACAAAAAATAGATATAAGCATGTATTACACAAATAACAAAAAAGTGGCCGAGTGCTGAAGATTAACGGAACTCTATCGTTGGAAAATATAGTCAAAATAAAATCATTCTGGGTTGAAGTCGTTTCAACCTAAAACCAAATAAAGAAGTAACGAAGTGCCTATTTTTCGATTGTTCAATGTGCCAGGTGGTAAAAGAAATCGAAGGCTCCGTCGGGTAATTCGGCCTGGTAAAGCATGTTTTTGACGAGCGCATTGTCTTATGTTGAATACATTAAAGCTGAAGAATGTAAGTCAAGAAGAATTATTATTCGAGGTTCGGGGCCTTTGTGGATACTTAAAGATGTCAAGAGGCGAAAGTTAAGATGAAAAAGTTTAACTAATTTAAATAGATGACTTCTCGGAACCAATCAAAATAGGCTGTAAGCTGGAAACTTGTTTTTAAAGGACAAGCATTCGGGAATCTCTTCTTCTCGTGGAATCTTTTCTAGAAGTCGACTGCCTTAATAGACTCCTTCGGAAGTTGTGATACGATACAGTTTTTTTTTGTGGAATGAAGCGTCTTCTTAGTTAGGTGTGTCCCTATTTTTGTTATTTAAGTTATGTTAATTATTTTTTTCGGCATAGGAGGCCCCGAAGTTTCCCCTGTGGCCTATGTCATATTTGGGGATGCTTTAGCCTGGTACTTGAAGATTGTAAAAGAGAGCAAACACGGAAGCCTGCAAATCATTAAAGATAATCTTCACAACGAGTCGTAAAAATGATGGTCTCGTGTGACAAACGTTTATAAAAATGTTGAGCACATGTTTGGCGTGTCACCAAGCTGTGCACCATTACTGAAGTTCTGCGGAGCACCTTCTATTATTTTGCCTTTTCTGCGTACCGCTCGAGAGTTCAACTACCCAGAGTCAGTGGGATTACGGTATCCCATTTTGGGGTATGGGGGGAAGTGGAAGGTTAAGAAATACATGATTACTCAGATCTGGTCAATAAACTAAATCGTCGCGTCAGCTGAAGCCATTGCAAGCAACTTTTCGATTCTAAAAAGTGGTATTCTGGTGAAGGTGATTCAGGGTGCATCTGTTGACTTACTGTATATTTTAGAAGTCCAAGTGTACACAATACAGTTAAGAGGAAGTGGATGTTTGCGTGGCTATCGACAGAACTTTTCTTAGATATTATCTGTTGTGTTTATTATCTCGGCAGTTATAAACTGGAATAAAATATTACTCAACACGTCTCTCGTTAACACAACACTGGGACTTATCAACTGTTCGTGAACTTAGTGAGCCCTAATAACATAAACCTTGGCAGGGCACCAAAACCTATTTTTCCTTTCCCGAGTCTCTGGACGTTTTGGTCTATTTTTCAGTCAAGCTTAAAATGCTTTGTAGCGAAAATAGAAGGTTTTCTGAACGGGCTGGTTGCCGCCTTTTGGTTACAGTTTACTGTCTGTTATTATTGGGAATTAATCTATTAAAGAACAAAGCAACCACATAGCGAAGTCAAATTTAAGAATTTTTATACAACGTAGTAAAAGTAATAAAAAAATGAGATATTTGAAGGGAATGAAATTAAGACAATAAATAATGTGATGATTTCTTGATGACTCAACATTGTGACGATACTTGTAGACAACTAGAAGTGACTACCCGGTTTTGTTCAAGTTATAAGTTAAGCCTTATATTTCTAAATCTTCTCTCTCATAGATCAATTAATAGAGATTTTTCACGCGATATTCTGGTATTTTAAAATAAGGAAGTAATATTGTACGTTCTAAATCAGCCATGGCCAATCCAAAAAGCACCCCGGGCCGCATTGACGACCTGAAATTTTCCAAGGGCCGCTCATACAGACATTATACAAAAATAATGACATTTTTTTTATCACAACAAATGGTATACTTAATTCTTTGATTTTAAAGACATTCTGAAGTACCCGATACTTAAAAAAATATATTTCTTCATACATGACCGCGGGCCGCACGTATGGGCGCAGCGGGCCGCATGCGGCCCGCGGGCCGCGGGTTGGCCAGGGCTGTTTTAAATAATTCTTATCCGTAGTTTTGACAAGCTTGATTAGCCATAAATCGGAACGCAGGATTACCGTTTTTATTGTACAATAAGTCCATATTCCCTATATTAATGCGAACTTCTCCAAAAATAACGCCACTTTTTCTAAAAAATAGCGCGAATTTTTCAGGTCCCTAATTAACGAAAAAAGCACCCTGTCTTGCTTTATAAAATTTGAATTAACATTTGAAAGCTCCATTGATCATGGTGGAAGTAGCATTGCGATCTTAAAATAGTTGCGTTGAGCTCGACACTTCAGGCAGAAAAAAAAACAGTATAAATTTCGAGACGTCTAAGCTCATCATCATTCAAGGGTTTTTTTAGTGGGATATCAAACGATTTTATTTTTTACAGAGAAGTTGAATAAAGTAGAGATCAAATGTGGAAAGCCAAAAGCGGAATTTGTTTTGGGAACCTTCGTTTAAAAATGTTTGAAAGACAAATCTATTACATACCTGGCTTTACACCGCCATGCACAGCTTTGGCACTGAAAATTACCTGACATGAAGCCCAAAACAAATTTGATCTCAACGAAACGACCGTGAAAAGACGAGAACTCACACGAAACGAAGCTCATCACAGCAGTCCACTTAAAATGACAAAGAAGCCCAGGCCATCGAACTGGGTTCTAAAAATAATATTAGCACTTGTAAGCTTTTTAATGTCTCCCAGATGGGTTCGAAAAGAATACAATATTTTGTAGCAATTGTGGCATTGCCATGACCGCGCAATAAAACACATATTTCAAGTCCATGCTCTCTACGGCAACGTTTGAACCTTTACAAAAATACAGCATTAGTGTGGATTATTTTTATTCATTCTCTAGCAAGCGAGTGTATTTTGAACAAAATCACGTTTTATAAAAGAATGGATTCAGAAATTGTGATATTTTCAACGGTCCAGACACTAAGTAAGGTGATTCTGCTTTGAGTGTCTAGAGAGAGTAGAGAGTTTGGGGTGGACTACCATATAAACTAAGACTGAACACAGAATACATAGCTAAACTAGATTATGTAATTAATACTATATTTTCTCTTTTTTGTATTTCTTGGGCATTAACTATGTACCAATTTCTAGAGATTTTGTTTTGAAGAAATTTATCCACTGTGTATATTTGTTACTTAATTTTATTTATTTGCTACCGGTTTCGACACATCCGTGTTAGCATTCAAGTTAGTTTTAAAAACGCAAGTGTATGACACGAGTGTGTCGAAAACCGGTATTAAATAAATAAAATTAAGTAACACATGTAGATCTATTATATAAATAAGAATGCCCCGTATATAAATTTGTTTTATATACAAATCTACAGTTTTATTCCGAGGTTGATGAAATTTTGCGCACTTGACCTTTGAAACGAGAGGAAGGTCATCGTTTACGGGAGATTTCGAAAAACCACCCCCATCCCCCTTTCCTGCCCATTAAAGCAGAATGTTGATACTTCTTGGTGGAATTTTGCACATTTGACGTTCAAAATAAGAGGAAAATTACTGGGTAGGAGTAGGGGTAACACAGCCGTTCATAAACCCGAGCAACGCCGGGCACTTTATCTAGTAGTGAATAAAACTCTTCAAAATAAAACAACAGTTTCTTATTGTTCTACTCGTAATTATTTGGCAAATTTGGATCATCGGTCTTTTTTATTTTTTTTATTACTATCATTGGCTTTAATATAAGTGGACATTTAATGATTTATCAGACTGTCAAGTCTGTCTACTGAGTCTAGTCCTTGAGACGATCAAGAAATAGTATTCGGTCTCTTTTTAGCGTCTAGTGAATTTGTTTAGTTTGTTTCTTGAAGAGCAGAAATGAACTCGAAACGTTTCTGCGCCTTTGAGTTCAAAGATCTCCGTCCAAGCATTTAGTATGTGAACGGAAGTCCAACCAAATTGCCGAGTAGTTGCTTAGCCGCAATCAGGTATTTATGTTATTTCTCACAGTCTATCTTCTATTCAGTGAGCAGCATTATCATTATGCATATCAGATTATATATAATAATTACAAAAATCTCTGCAATTATGTAGCAACGATTCCACTTTCATGATGATTTATTTAATATAGTATCCTTGACAGACACGTCAGGGAAGATGAAGGCCAACTCTTCATAAAATTCTACCCATAGATAAAATAAAAACTCCCATCTTGGGGAAATCAGACAATGTTACTTTAATTAATGTCCTAGAGACCTATGTTAATCGCCGTGTATATGCGAATAGTGGAAATGGTAAATTCCCCTCATACGCAAAAGAGTCCGAAATTTAATTCGTACCACGATGAACATACTATGCCCTTTTTACGTGTGTTCAAAACTGTTCCGTTTCAACAGCGCGGGGGAGAGCAATGTCAAAAATCCAGCAAAAACCGGGTAGCTGGTTTTAATCTGCTAGTTTTACTTTAATTTGTTTCTTGTGCAGGTTTTAATCAATGCGGTGAACCAAAAAACTATCTCTGCGCCTATCGATCAACTTGAAATCCCCTGTTACTCCATTCTTTCTCGAGTTAGTATTCAACTGGATTTCCTCTAACGACTTTATTTATATTTTTAAGGTATTACAATTTCACAGTTTCGCATTTGCGATAAAGCGAATTTTTAGCTAAAATTCATTTTTACGCATGAAACACCGCGTACTGTCATTCTTTTTTCTATTCATAAAAAATTATACGAAAAAGATATTGACTAATTTTGTTGAAAAATATCACCGCTTTTGTTGAAAAATAACCCAATTTTCCCAAAAGTAATGCGAGTGTCGGAAAAAATAATGGGAATCCCTAAAGAAAATAACGCGTACTCGTATATCACCAAAATAACGCGAATTTCACTACTAACGAAAAATAAAACAACTTTTCCAAAAATTAATGCGAATTATTCAGGTTCCTATAAATTTAGTATTTTAGTTATCAGCCGTGACACCCATCAGAATCATAGAGAAAAGCTTGATAAAATTATTTTACGTCAAGAACTGTTTGAAAAGCTCAAGCCAATTTCTCCGCCGTAGATACGATCTTGTTGAAGTAGCTCGCGTTTAGTTTTACGTTATCTTTCCCTTTAATATCCCCCATTTTGGCTTGCATCCAGAACGCTTGACTAACGATGTTATTCATTCTTCCCATCGGATTTATTATTTATAAGCGATTGAACGAGATTTAAAAATAAATCGCTTCGCCCTTAAAGCGCCATTAAATAAATAGCGAGGTTAACGGTTAACGTTAACACCTCGTTTGATGAATGGAAGAGATAAGCTTGAGAAGGGGAATCTACGGAGCTAGAAAAGTTATCTACATATTTAATGGTTTTGAATTATTAGAAATATCATTGATTGTGGCTTCTTTTCAAAGACTCGACACAATTCGGAACTAAACTTGAAACTCATATTTTCAGACAATCATATCCAATCAATCATATAAATTGAAGAAATGCACAAGTAAATTGCTTAGCTAGGCTAGCCGGTTAGTGCTTACCTAAAGTAACTTACAGAATAAGTAAAATAAATTCACGCATCGATGCGCAAATGCGTGAATTTTAAGCGTTAATTATTTGTGCGCTTTGGTTCCTTCAACCTCCCGATAGCTGATGACGCTGCTGACCTAAGGGCGTACTGCCGTGAATTTGTATTTTCAGGAATACACAGTTCTGATAAGTAAGCCGGAGCCATTCCGTTAAGTGACTCAAATACCATCCAGCAGAGCTTGAACTGGATTCTTTCGGGACATTTGAGCCAGTGGAGATTTTTGAGATGCTCTGAAATGTGAGAATATTTATATACGCCTGTGATAAATCTCGCTGCGGCGTTGAATACTGATTGCAATGTGTTAATTTGGTATTTGGGGAGACTTGCATATATTCCGTTGCAGTAATCTAGAGTAACTACGGTGAATGCTAGACTTTGGTAACGTAACTTAGAGAGACTACAAAGAATGCCAGATTTTCGTAACGTGACATAAACATAAACTTCTTGTGTCGGTTGATAGTTTTTTTGGCTGGCGATAATTTTATATTGTGGTGGGCCCAATACGTCTTCTCTGTCACGCAGCATTACATTACGTCTTCCTCGACATCCGTCATTTGCTGGTTACATTCCTCCCCCTTTAACTATCTGTGTCCCCTGAACTCCTCGACGTTTGATTTTGATTTATCCATTACACACTCTCTACACATAAAAATGAATGTCTGTCTTCGATTTTCTCGAAAATTACTTGACCAGTTTCGCTTAAAATAACACAGTTTGTTATTATTAGTGTCGGGAAGGTTTAGACAGTAATTTGAACGAAATCCAATATGGAAAACTGGTCCTAAAACCTTTTAAAATTAGTGTAAAAAACAGTGAACCAGGCGTGTTGTATTGAAGTTAACCCATAGAAATACCACTCTGATCAGACACAGAGTACATACTCAAAAGAATAGGGTTTGTTTGAGTAGAATATTTTCAAAATAGAAAACACAAGTAGATCCGTACTTAAGAACTTTATTATTAGATATGTTTTGAAAAAATACATGTTTGGAACGTAATAAATGTGAAAAGAATATAAAAAAAAAAATCGATTTTGTCTAGAGGTTTTATGTGCTTTTGAACTATTTTGCAGTATTGTATACAAAATATGCACTTGGTCATAGATATGTATTAGTTTTAAACAGGTACTAGGTTTATATATGTGTTAGGTTTATATTCTAGTTATGCCTACTTAAGTTTAAATTGTAAGTCACTAGCTATAACTTTTAGTTGGTAAGTGACTACCTATAAGCCATAGATGTAAGTCACTAATTATAAGTCTCAGTAGTTAGTCCCTAGCCATAAGTCTTACTTATAAGCCATTAGTAATAAAGTTTAGCTGTAAGGTATTGGTTGTATATGTTATTTAATTAATTGTAAAGCGCCCTTGAGGTGATTTTCCCACGAAAACGGCGCTATAGAAGTAATGCAATTATTATTATTATATCCGTTGCATCTCTGGTTGGGAACCACCTTTTGGAACCAGGCGACATCGCCATACACCCAATGACAGTCCTGGTGGCCTATTCTGATTCTTTTTAAGGATTCATTTAATTCCCTTTCCTTAGGCTTAAATACCACTTGCTTAACTACGGTTCCGATTTTCTCAAATGACACACATTAAAAATATCAATATTTGCGTAGTTTTAACAAGAGAAAACTCAATATTATGTAAGTCACCAATGTGACAAACAATGTTAATTATAACTTAACAGTGTAACAAGTAAAACAATGCACAACAGCCGGCAGCGGCATAGATGGCTGCAAATGTCACTTTTAGAAGTAGTGACCGAATAAAAATGTCATTACAATCTAGTGAGGTAGGTACCTATTTGCAAAACGTAATTTTTCGTTAAAAGGCGTATTTATGCTATTTAAAAATTAAAAATTAAATTAAATGCATTATAATATAATGTAAATTTATAAAAGTTTTCGTTCTAAACCTTGTTGACACTTTAAGATATTTCATCAATTTGTGTTTTCAAATAACACTCTGGTTAGGATTTTTTTTACAATGTACTCCGGAATTCCTCAGTTAAGCAAGAAATCTTTAAGCATAAGGAAAAGGATTAGAAATTTTCTTTAAAAGGAACCAGAATAGGCCTCCTGGTGTACTTTTTCAAGGATAATGTCAAAAGAGCGGGTGCAACGTGGAAGGTGTTTTCACACCACTGAGTGCTCCGTTGTAAAAGGAAGAGGTTACAAATGAGTTTTCGACAGAATGTGTTTGGCTCAAGTATTGCTAACGGGAGGAATAAACAATAATGATAAACCAAAACACTACAAATTTTGACCTTAAATTAGTAGAGAGCTTAGCGTCTAAACACTAATTACTCCCATTGTTGACATGGTTCCTACTTTGTCCGTGAAATTCTGGTTACACGGTGATAAAAAGCAATAAACACAACATGATGGTCAAACCGGGCCCAGGGTGACGCGAACAATGCAAAAACTGTCGGCACTTGTAATTAGCTAAAAGGCTTTATCAATTACGGGAATTACCGGATATAACACCCGCGTTGCCATTGTTCACTTGTTACCGCTGTCAATAATTGACGTGGAGGACATGTTCACTATTTTTCAATGCTAATTTTGAGATTATGAACACTTAACACAGTTTAGTTGTGATTAGGTTTTAAATTTGCATAACAATATTTAAAAAAGATATATCAAATCCACATAGGAGGTCTTGTGACTCTCCTGTAATCTTTAAGGATATGAAGTCTTTTAAAAAAACCGAAGAAGTATACCGGGGCCTAGAAGTAGCCCATGTTTCTTTTTTTTGACGGATCATTGCCTAATTACAAAAAATACACAACACGAAAAGAGATAGACGAGAGCTACAGAAAAAGAACAGCACACACATGTCAGCTACTCTTCATCGAAAAGTCGCAACTGAGCTGGCTTGGACAAGTATTAAGAATGCCAGAAAGTCGAATTACGCTGAAAGGTCTCAGTGATATTCCAGAGGGAAGACATTCAGTGGGCCTCCCCAGACACAAGTGGGAGAAGCTACTCCAGAGGCTATGCAAGGAGAGGCTGGACCTACTATGAACGGATGCCGTTGACGTAGCACAAGATGGGGACACTTAGGGCGCCTAGTCGATGCGATGGGTCGCCGACCCAAGTAAGACAAGGGGAAGAAGACATATGTATGTATTATTTTATAATTATGTAGTTTTTTTTATGTAATTATTTTTTACACCCAATTATTTACCATCTTTCTCCAATTATTGTTATTTTTGTCTATGCTTATGTCATTATTTGTTCAGCGTACACTATATTCTGATAAATGAACCATTGCTTTCGACACATGGCCCGACCAGTGGCTAAGTTGGCATCGCGTCTGGATCCCACACAGGCGAAGCATCGTGAATTCAATCCCTCGGCTAACTAAGTAGTCAATTTATTTATTCATAATAATGTCTCCTGTGGAACGATTACAAAAGATTCCAAAGAACGTGAGAATATCTAGATTATAGATGGAGCGGTTTTTTCAAGAAAGCTAAATAATGTGAAGGAAGATAAGAAAATTGGTTGAATTAATACACGTTGAATGCAAAATATCATCCGTCGTTTATTCCATACCCAAATCTAATTTTTTAAAAGCATCCTACTTCTTCTCCCAACATATCTTATGTAATCAATTTTAAGCACTTAGCTAATTGAACGTCAAGAAAAAAATACGAACAGAAGTTGGAAGAAAAACGCGCGGAAATGATGTATTAGATTCTGAATTTTTAGACAGCCAAGTAATAACTAATTGGTATGTGCAAGCTTAGCTACATTTAAAAAAAAACAAGTCCGGTCAGTGGCTGAGTTGGCATTGCGTTTGGGTCTCACCCAGGCGTCGTGAGTTCAATTCCTCGGCTGGCTAAGTCTTCCATTACAACACAACCAACTTCTTCCGCTTACCGTGATTGTAATAGGAGATTTTCAAATATTCTCAGATTATTCGTAACCAGGGATTATTTGTCTTTCTTTAAAAAAAAAGTTATGTTTCAAATTTCATCTAATATTCAATTTTTTAATGGAGTGAAGCTTATAAACCTCGGTGTGATATTTTTTTTCCATAAATTAAGATAATATTAAGAATACTTAAATTAAAATATGAAACGGAGAAGACACAGTAAATAAAAGGGTAACGGTCGTATCTGGGACTTGAACCCAGGTCTTGAACTCGGTCTGGTCTAGGTCGGCAAGTGCGCCTCACTATAGAACTTGGCAGCCACCTCTGGTCGGCAGCACCAAATATCTGAAAAAAACCCTTGACTCTGTGCAGAAACGGGCGGTCCGTTTGATAGATTCGCCTATCTTAACAAACGGATTGCAATCTTTGGAGCACAGACGTCAGGTGTGAATGCTGTACTTGTTCTACCGGTATTTTAATGGAAGATGCTCTGAGGAACTAGCTTCATTGATCCCTTTGGCACCGGTGCATGGTCGGGAAACACGCCAAACGCGCACCCAACATTTACACGTGGTTGAAATTAGTCACAAGAGAATGGGTCTCTTCTACGATTCGTTCTTATGTTCAACAGCTCGGCTGGCCTCTATGTTTCCTCCCTCCTACAACATGAGTCTCTTCAAGACCCGAGTTCACTCCTTCATATCCTCTAAAAGACCCTCCACACAGCATCCCCAAAGATGATATAGACCTTGAGGTAAATTATTTCCCTCAGAGCCTGCTGTGCGGAGTTACCCTAAAAATATATGCGGCCGTTGCATTTTTTTCGGTGATTTCTGTTTCTTATTTTCATTTGAGATTTGTTAATATTACTTTTTTTTTTAAATTATTGTAAATCAAATGTAATAATTTACATTAAATAAAAAAAAATAAATGGAGTTCTACACACAAACAATTAATAACATCACATTCAATGATTTTTTTTTTTAATAATAATGGTTTTTGTTTGATTTAAACTCGATTAAAATCAGAGAAAGGCAAGCATAAAGTTGTTTGGACGTCGTTTCAGTGAGATCTATCAATATCTATTGAAGAAAAGCGGACTTTCATGTAACTTCTAAAGATTTAGTGCATTTTCTTCAATTAATCAACCGCCTATTCAGATTTGCTTACAATATTTCGTTTAGGGCTCAACTAAGAATGTTTGGATGTGTTTGAAATAAAGCAAGAATTTTGAGATTAACGTTAGGTAAGCAATAGACACGAAGGGTATTTGGGTCAGTGGAAGAGCAGATTAGAATCAATCAGGAACCTGGGAATGATACGTGCAATAATTTGTAATATTTAACTACTGGTTAGGTATTATTCGGTCACGCTTCAATTTCAAAATTCGTTTTAAAAAAATAATACATTCTGTGTTGAATAATTGTAAAATTGGGACCTTAAAATGGTGTCTTATTTTTGAACAGTTACAAAATTTATTTTTAAGCTCCATAGCTCATGATGGAAGCTATGCTGAATGATGAAAACAGTAGCGTCAATTCCTAGTAGATATACATAGAGATACCCGAACACGCAAGGGAAAACTAGCCATGAACCAAACGAAGAAGGGCGGGGGCGAGCTAGGCGTCCTGCCAATTTAAGTAAAACAGCAACAAAGTAAAAACATTCGGCTTGTTTACAAAAATCGAATATTTTGTAAGATTTTTTAGTTTTACCCTTTTATAAATGTTATGTAATTTAATACATTAATTAAAAATTAATTTGTGTTCATCATTTTAATAATATCAACATGTTTCGAAAGCAAAGCTTTGTTCATCAGGACATACAGAATACTAAAAAATAATGATGTCTAGTGATTGTCAATAAATGATAAATATATTTTAAAATTACAAAATAATTTTCAAAATTACTGCTACTTAAACACAGGCTAGCCTAGTGAGGCGGGATATGTGAAACTTCTAACTGTAACTACTACTATAACTGTTATTATATTATTTTCTATTTTACTTTAGAAACCACTGTACACTTACATTATTATATTATACATGTCTTTTAGTTATAGTTAAATTTAATTACAATAAAGGTATTATTATTATAGAATACAATAATGTAAGAATAGACAAATTATAAACATAAACAAAAATTGACTAAAGCAGGTAAATAATTAATCAAAAATTATTATAAAACATTGAATGACATATCCATATTAGAAATAAAAAGAAAATTATTTTTATTATTAAAATTAATAAGAAAATAAATTCAGATAGATATTTAACAAAAATGTTAGGTTATTCATTGTATTTAATTGACTATTAACACTTTTTCTAATTTCTAAAATTTCAAATTTGACTAATTGTAAACCGGTTGTATGTAAATTTTTTAAACCTTTATCTATATAAAAATAAAGAGTTTCTTCCAAAATATCGTTGGCAAAATTAAGAATATTTTTTGTAATTTGTTTCCTTAGTCAAAACCACGCGAAACAAACGTGGACGACAGTGAACTAAACTGCTGCCAAAATGGGTGTCACGTGACCTTTGCCTCCAGAGCGGTTGTCGAAATCGTACATAGGTCAAGTTTATTATTTCTGACATCAGTGCAGATACACAAAAGCAACGCGGATTTCATGTCGTCACAATTCACATATTATTTTCTGCTTTTATGTGTGACCAACAAATCCATATATCTGGATTTCAATACTTTGCAACTTGAATCCATCTTTATCTGATGCTGGACTAATAATGGGGTATTAATAATGCCATGACGTTAAACAAACTAAACGTCTCTCACGTTTCACACCAAAGACCGGATGCGAGCTTCGCGTTACCCCGAGCTTTGCGCGAGCTTCGGCGACCTTGCCGCCGGCTTGCGTAACCCCGCCCCACCGCGGCCGAGCAGCATCCGCCCAACCCACCAACCTAGAATAACTACTTCATCTGCCGGGTAAACATAACGTGGGAATAGTTGGGCCGATGTGTGAGTCTGTCTTAAACAATAATTATTAGAGAAATGTATGGGACGATGATGTACTTTGCAAGGCACGCGTTATTTTAATTTTTATTAATTAACTATCTAATGTGTACCCGGCCTTGCCCGGAATTTTTTTATTTTTTTGGAATAAAGTTACGAAGTTGTGAATTCGTGCTTGTTGTTTTGGTGCCATAATTGATTTTACAGCGAAATGAACTATCTCTAAACAAAGAAACATTCATTTGAGAAATTTATTTCATTCCAAACATTTATTTATTCAAAATATTTCTAAATAATGATTTTTTTTTAAATTTAATGTAAACCAAATTTAATAATGTTAATATTAAGTTCTGCGAGTATTTTTAGTTTTTATTATTCTGACAGCTGTTTCAGCGTTCAAGGCCATTTTCAAACTACGGTTAATCCACATTGTGACTTATTTATATGATTTTTTTCCCTCCCACCCCATTCTAATTTAGACGGGTTTTAAAAAATAATGTTTTATAATTGGTAAAACCGATTTAGTTAGAAAACAATTGAAAATCTGAATTCTGTGAGCTTTCACATTTATAATGTGTTTCCTCGTATTTAAATGATAATGTTTTCTTAATTTATTTATTTAAATGTGTTATATTGTTTTTATAATGTGAACATACTGAGAAGCGGTGAATATATAATTTTCCTTACTTTATTAATTAATGTTATATTAGGATCATTCGTTCGTTTCTAATTTCGAATTGTTCAAGTAAATTTAATCTACGACCTTTTCTTTATATATGTAAGGGTTTAGGCTTGTTGTTGTCAAGCTTGACGTGATTATTTACTAAGAGATGTTCTGCGAATTTTGAAGAATTGCTTTTATTTTTACAACATCGTATATGTTCTTTGAATCTAGTTGAGAAAGCCCTTCCCGTCTGCCTGATATAGGGTAGCGTTGCAGTCGACGGGGTCACATTTTAATTCGTATATGCCACTATTATTAAGTTTAGGATTTTTACTTTTTGAGTTTTTTAGACTTGTTCCTATATTATTATTAGTTCTAAAAGTTATATTTAAACAATATGTTTTTATTTCTTTTTCAATTTTTACAGATATTGGACCGAGAAATTCTAGACATGCAAATTTTTGTAGTTTTTTATTATGTACCGGATAAATTAAATTGATTTTATTTTTATATTTCTCGCTTTTTATAATGTTTTCAATGTTATTTGCTTCATAACGTTATTAAGCGAGATTGTTTTATTGTTTCCTTTTCTTTTTATAGGCTATTTTGTCTACAGGGATATTAATGAGTTAATTATTTCATTAATATATTAATACAATGTATCTAGTCTTAAAGATGAGTTGGAAATGTAACTAATTACACTAGAGGATTAAGTGGCGGTTTTAAAATTATCGTATAGTAATTTTAACGTTTCCTCGCAAAAATTTTTGGTGCCCAAATATTTGTTTCCGTGGCGTAGAAATGTATCAAAGGTGACATTTATTAATTACGTCATACGGCGAGTGCAAAACGGTCACGGAAATATGATGACCAATTTAAAAAATTAACCGATAGAACTCAATACACCTAAAACATTGACTCACACGTGTAGCTAAAAATATGTTTAGATCAACGACCAAAGCTTTTGGAATCTAAGATCTAAAAATTCCTGATTTAAAAGTGTTCGCAATAAGGAACTCTATTTTTTTATAGTTCATTTTTTTATCAATAATGACGTTCAAACATAAATACCAATATATTTGTTTATTTTTCTTTCTAAAGTTAGTTCTCAAAGTTAAAATAATTTTCCCTTTTTAAAAGGCCTCCAAAACGCTCCAATTCTATGACCGGTCGGTTTTGAGGCTAAAATGTCAAATGTTAAAACAATGATGAACTTTACCGTACATAATTTTACATTCGATTCATAGTAACTATAAATAAACTTAAGTAATAACATTATGTAGCTTTTTAGAAACTTTAACTCGAAGAATAATAATAGTATTGAGCATTAATATTATCAAAATATCCATATTCACAATTGGTTTGCTCATGAATACTCTAATTTCTGTTATTAATAATAGTTTTTTTTATGTTGAATAATTATACGATTTAAAGTCACCAAAATTAAGAAAAAAATTCACCAAAGCTAAAAAAAATACATATTTATAATACAAAACAAAATCGAAAAATAAAATTGTTCATACTAATCCAAAAATAGAATACACAGGTGAAGTCAGATGTTCCAAATACAATGATTCCAATATAACAAGGGTGTTTTTATGAGATGATTATTTATACACTTTTAAATAACTATTTATAAATTCTACATATAATTACATATAATAAAAGTCATATATTCAGAATCGGCGTTTGCTGATCTAAATGAATATATGTCTTTAAAGCCATATTTTTCACTGGAGTTCCTTATTGTAACTGTTGGAAAGATTGTATTACGCTGTCCATTGTAAACTAAATTGTCTTTTATCTAAGTATCCTATGTTCTTATCCTACTTAACTTGTCACTTTTTTTTTAGATTGCTGGTCTAGTAGATCCAATAATCACTTGTGTTTTATTCATATCTAAGATTTCAACGTAATGTATTGTGCCAGTAGCCAAAGATCAAAGGGATATGTTTATACATTTAAACAGAGATTTACATTGAATTTCATGAGCTGATTGCAAAAAAATAATTATAAACGTAAGTAATAAAGGTGTTTGCTTTATTGCTGATATAAAAATGTATTGATTGACAAAGTTAGATTTCCCCTTTATTTTCTGTTGTCGCTGTATGGGTATCGTGATATTGATGTTATTATTGTATTCTCAATCGTGGCATCTAACTACAAAATAGAGTAAGTTGTAAAAAAGGACAATTTTTTTTTACATTGCAGAAGAACTTTTAACAATCTGGGCGTTAGCCGTATTATATTGGCGGGGAGCAAATGATGGAGTTGTAATCTTGCCTGCATATGCAGGAATGCAGGTATAGACTGATCCACATCAGACCCGGGAGAGATTTAGAAAAAGTTATTATTAGATACCTATAAAAGCTTTTAAGCAGTAATTTCTCCACAGTATGGTAACATAAAAGTTTTACGTCGAAAATAAAATGGTTGAACAAAATAAAATAATTACATCCGGTAACAAATGCCAACAGATTCGGGATGTTATGATCGTTTGGGATTACAAAAATGAGTGCAAAAGTCGGGAATATTTTATTGGGGAAATGTGATTTGGACTTTTTGTGGAGGGTTAGAGCTTTTACGACGAAAAAATATATATTAGTAATATAAATACATACATTTGTTTTAAATCACTCCGATTTAATAATATATAATGATCGACCGGTTTCGGAAATACCCTTCCTTCGTCAGGACTATATTAAAACATTAAACTAACCAAGGTACAAAATATTGTTCGTAAAATATGCTTTTCCTTTCCTAAAACCGAGCAAGAACATTAATAATTTACAAAATAAATAACAGGAAAGAATATCTGTAATAACATGTGTATTCCAAAATTATGTCCTCAATAAACAGTTTTTATCTCGAGTGACCTACCAGGTAAGTATAGTCCTGTATTATTATAGTATCTCCCTGTACATACCTTAGTATTCTATATATTCTTGATGAAAAAAGCATCGCTTTCGAAACATGTTGATATGTTTAGTGGTGAATACAAAGTAAATTTTAATTAATTTATAAATATTATTATTTAGTACTGTGATGCTTGATGCCCGATTCTCTTAGAGTAATATGGTATTATCTCAGTTCCTTAGATAGCGATCTAAAGCCGTTAAATACCAGAAGTGAGCATTTAAGACGTAAGTAGGAACTTTTGTCTGCCCGGCACTGCCCGCATTGTTATGTTAATGTTTAAGTTGTTGACAACCGACGTAACAATGCAGACATGGCGCAAATTTCAGCACAATCACTTTAAGTACAAGGCGGTACTTATTCTTGCCGGATAAGATAGAGGAGAACAGCATTCCAGGGATCGAATTACCTGCTCATTCAGGCTACTGAGTCTCGTCATTCGGATATTTTGACATAATTGATCGTCGGTGGCTAGGAACTTATAGAAATCATTATTTAGGTGGAAATGCGATTCAGAGAAATAATATTATGAATGCGAGAAATTTTAGGTCAACAACTAACTAACTTATAATAATAATAATATTTGAATAATTGTTATAGCGTCATTTTTGTGAAAAAAATTCTTTGATCTGTAATATCAAACTATATGTGCAAAGTATTTGACCAATGAACGTGATGCCGCATTAAAATATACATTTTATTAATTTTGTGTACAGGACCATACTTAGACCTGGCAGGTCACTCGAGATATATACTGTTTATTACTAACCATCACTCCATTTCTCCACAGGGGTAGGCAGAGTGGACGGACTACCAAACAACTCGATCTTGACGCACACTTCTTGCTTCACTCACATTCGTGCATACATTCTCTTATTCTGACTTTTGACATGCCTTGCATTCTTTCTGAAACTCGACATTTTTCGTATGATCATACATGGTTTACACACATCCGCCTCAGAGATCTCATTTCTGCGGCATTCCGTCTGCTTTCATCCTTCTTCTGCCAATTCCTTACCTCACTGCCATAAATCAGTTCACAATTCACGACAGTCAACTCTTAGATCAGCGACGTCATCAGCCATCGGAACCATCAAATATTCTCAAGGTAAATAAAACTTTATAATATAACATGTCGATCTTGAGTGACCTGCCGGGTGAAGGTGAGTATGTTTCTGTATCTGTTTGTACATAATAAGATAAACCCTAGCAAGTAATATTTGTACAGCGCCCTTGAGGTGATTTTTCACAAAAACGGCGCTATACAGATCATCCAGTTATTATTATTATTATCACGGTTGATATCAGCACTCCACCGTGGACTATTAGCTTCGTTTCTTTAGACATCTTTTTGTTAGCGGCGAGCGCGTTCAGTTCTCCGTTAATTGAATTTCTAATTACATTATTTCATGTTTGCTTTACTAATGCATTTCTTACTCGAAAATATCTTATTTTTTCTCAGTTTTTTCACTTCCGTTTGTTAATTTCTTCTATTATGCCCTCCTCTTGTTCTTAAATATTGCACTCTCATATTTTGCATTAATGTGGATGATGCTCTCAATATCAGATTGGTGAGAGTCTACCAAGAACAATGAGAACTTTACTATGCTTAAAATTGAGTTAATTATGTCGTACATCTGAAAAGCTGGGTTACTTTTAACCTACTTCTTCCTCTTTCCCTCATCCTTCCCCTGTGCTACCGAAAAATAAGGTCGTTAAATCACCCAAACAAACCATGTAGGGGCATACGTGAAATAGACACTGAATCAGTTTAAACATTGAAGAAGATTATAAATCAGAAAGGCCTATATTTTTTCACAGTAATGTCGCCTAATGACAAGGTTTAACAATCGTTAAAAGTCGTATAAAGCCCTTGGAGCACCACCTTTCCCGAACAAGGCGATAAACGGAGCATTAGATTTAAGATGGTCGTGATTACATAAGATCCTAGAAACGATGAATAGGTGCTTTACTTGAGGAGATTTACTTTCGATATTAGGGCCTATGTTATTGGAGATGGGCGTCTTTATGTGACACGCCCAAGCGACCGTCTTCCAGCAGTATTTATGGAAATAATCTACTGAGCCCATGACGTAGCGAGAGATTTTATGGCATTAACAAATTCCTGGGGGCAGGTCGAACAAATCTTTTGAGAAAGGACAGTATTAAGTGGCATAATCAGAGTCCAGAGTTTACAGTTAATAATTATCTTCTAAAAGGACCGTAGGAAAGATTTCTACAAACAACTTTGTATAAATAGGTGAAACGGCTACAAACAGGCGATAAATGATCATTTATGCGTAAACATAAGTTAATTATATCATAAAATAGCTGTTATTAATCAATATGACAATTTCATGAGCTCAAAATATACGAGAAATGTTACGCAATTGTTTGGTCTGCGTGGTTATAATGAGATCAAAACAAATTATTCTAAATTTGAATTGCAAAATTCTTCCTAATTGCCTGTCTAAAATGATCATAGAAAAAATATGAAAAAAGTTGAATGTGAAATAATGCATTCAGAACTAATCCGTAACTGAAGGTGTTAAAGTATCAAAAAAAAATTTAATGGTTCAAACCAAGATACCAAAAAAAAGCTGAAATCACCCTCGAATGTATCTTAAAACAATATTGGTTACCGTCCTTTGGCCCAGTGGAAAAGCCTATTTGAAATGCCTGACTAAATTATGTGCTTGATTTGGTTATTTTAAATATATATATACATGGTGTCAAGAGACGTACCTGACTTACTTTAACCAGTGATTCCTGATTATATTTGGATTTAAAAAAATGTAACTTTGGTCTCCGGGACCATTTTGGATTTATTTTTGCAAATACAAAAAAAAAATTTTTTTCACTGATTACTTAGTCGAGTAACCGCCCAACCCCCATCTCGACCCTACCATCAAATAACTACCAAATTTTTGTGTTTTTAGGTAAACATACATATTTTTTATTAAAAAATTGTCAGCTGAGACGAAAATTATTTTATTTTATTTTTTGTTTAGGTATTTCTAAAGTTTCTAAGGCGCACATTTTAAAATATGTATTAGTATTAGAATGTTGAAACATAACAATAGCACCCTGTAAATCACCTTTGCTAACCATGTTTTTTTTTACTTCTCCCACCCTCCCCCTTCCAAATCACTACCCCACTACCCCCACCCAACAATATCTAATTACTTCTGTACTTGTAAAATTTAAGTTGGTTTTGTAAGTGTCGAAACCTGTAGCAAATTAACAAATGTACTTTGTGAATTAAAACTGTTCAAAAACAAAATGTCTTGAAATCGTTACATAGTTAATTTTAATGCCCAACAAGTACAGAAAATAAGTTTTTGTCATATATTGTTCACTTTTTAAAAATTATTAAGGTGTTTTCGCATGCATTGATTTCATAAGCAATCGGTCAGATTCATTGATTTATTTATTACGATTTTTAAGTAATTCAAATGGGCTACCTTTACATCAAAGGGTTAATACATTCGTTGCGTACTTACTTTTAAAAACTAACAAGTCACTATTCACTATCACTAAGTGCCGTTAGTTTAGTTTGAGTTTCTTGACCTTTGCCGACATGATTATCCTCAAGATGTAATTCGTTGGGTGAACACTTAGGTGCACTTCTTAAAACTAACTGGTCCCTAAGCACCCTAGGCTTACTTTAGGACTGTTGACCTATAACGACTAAGTATTTCTGGCATTAGGACTTAGAACGATCTTCGTTACGATAAAGGGCATTAAGGCATCAGCTTTCAAAGGTGCGATAAAACCTTCAGAAAACAGATCATTTGAACAATTTATGATGACATAAAGTAGTCTCTGCGTTCTTACGCGTTATATTTAAGCATCATTAATAAGATATACGTAGAGCTGGCCACATCACATGCTAGCTGATTTCGTCAAATTTTGTTTTAGGCAGGGGTTCTAAAACTTTGCTGCTGTTATTAAAAAAAAAACCATTGGAAATTACAATTTTCCTCGAGTGTCATTGTCAGTATGGTAGATATTCTCAGTATTGCCCTGAGAGACCAACATTAAAAATCTAAATGTTGTGGACATTAGTGGTGGGCGAAGCGGCTCGATGATCCGGATCACTGATCCGGATCACTCACTACAAGTTCGCTGATCCAGCTCGATTGAACGACGGTTCGCGTCTCCCCGCACCATGCCCTATCCCTAGCTCCCTTGGCCCTCCTAATGACGTCCTTAAGACGCTCTTACACGATACTTTTTTCGTCCAGTTTTCATGTGGATTGTCTTTACAGAGAGCTGATTTAGTGATCCGGCTCACTAAACCGAGCCGTTTCGCCCACCGCTAGTGGACATGGCTTCAGCCGTATTTAGAGACCAGGGGTCTGATTCAGCTTCTTTTTGGGCATAAGGTGTGGTTCCGATTACATATCAATAACATTACATTTTTAAAGGAGTTTTTTATGACTTTCACGCATTAAGTGCGATCTTGGCCATGTTAATAGAACAGATTGTTCTTAAAAAGAGTTACTTTTAAAAAGGATATAATATTTGGGAAAATAAAATTAAACAAATAAGTTACAGTGAAAATTTATGTGTTAATCCCCAATGACTTAAATTTTAATGCTATTTTTATAAATATATTTTCCCAACAAAGAAGTTTGCGGGTCAATAATTAGTATTATTTTTAAAAATATAGATTCTTTGCCCTTGAGGTGATTTTTCACAAAAACGGCGCTATACAAAGCATCCAATTATTATTATTATGTTCATCGCTCATACTTAACAGACTTTATTTATTTAATAACTTTTTTTTGGGAAAATTAACAGCAAATCCATAATTTTCATATATATAACAATATAAACAATAAATTATGCCAATTATAAATTTTCCTCTGCTGATGATAAATACTATGAGTAAAGTGTGACAATGTACAGTTTTTCATCAATTAGCTTAAACAATGTCAGTCGGGGGAGGGGAGGGTGGATGAGAACATAGGAGTGGGATAAATCTAAAAAGATGGTTTAAGTTAACTAGTTTGAGAGTGGTCGCATTATGGATTTTAATTTAATATCACGTGTAGTTGAGTTAAAAATGTCAGTATGGTAATAATTTAAGTTAAACGAGTGTGTAGATCACCACTTTTTTAACCACTTTTATCCAACATTTCGGGCTTTTGGCAAAAGTACTTTACGTCTGGTTTAATTAATAGCATTATTATGCGACAAATGACTCAATAATAATGTTTAAGAACATTACTTACGACAATATTGTTTTCTTTTGTTACAAACTACGCAAATATCGATATTTTTAAAGAATGTCATTCGCTGAATGACAGCTGTCATCCGGGAGAACCGGAAACGCAGTGAAGCAAAAAGTCTTTAAGCCTAATGATAAGAACCATGCGAGGAACGGCAGCGCTGCCTGTTTCATACATAACATCATTTTGGATTTAAGGCCAAAATATCCATCCAAACTGAATGATATATATTTTTTTTATTAAAGGTTTAGTAAATACCTAGTATCGATGAGAAGCATTTTATATATGCCATAAAAAAAACAATTTTCATAATTTTAGAGGCAACTTAGAAAATTATTTGTGGGTTTTGCTCTGTAAATATGATTACGTAAATAAAAATATAAAAAACAAAGCATTTAAAAAAAACGTTTTTTTGGATCGATATTTTAAATTATGTACGGCAAATTTGGGTGCCAACGTAAATTGGTCTTTTTTTAAATTAATTTAAAGTCCACCAAAATGCTTATTTGATTTTTTTTAAATTTATTAGTTTACATTTCATTATATTTTCAAAACAGACGGGGTAAAACTTTTTTTTTAAATTACCGTTAGCCCACAAATAATTGGTAAGGGTGCCTCTAAAATCGAGAAAAATCAATTCCTTTAATGACCTATATTTCATAATAAAAAAAAATAAAAAAATTACTCCTAATCCGCACTGGATATTTACTATACTTTTGATGAAAAAAAAGATCATTAGGTTTAGGTGAGTATTTTGGCCTGAAATTCAAAAAAATTGTTTTGTATGAAACAGGCCGCGCAGCCGTTCCTCTCGAAATGAACATGAATTAGGCCCCAGTTCTGATTAATAATAATAATATTTGCTTTATTCCAGAAGATATGTAGGGATAGTGTAATGCAATACGTTACATGATCATGTCATGTACTCTTCTTAACATACCTCTTCCCCACCTTCTTCACCTCTCCACTTCCTGGAGCCTCACAACATACCCTAAAATTGAGGATTTTTTTTTACACTTTACACAAGAAAAAATACAATGTAAGAAGTCCCGATACTCTACTTTTTTGTAGTTTGTTTAAAGGGAGCTTGTTATTCAAAACTCAAAATTTATAGTTAAGGTTACAATATATTTAATATGTTTTTTATTTTATATATATATATATATATATATATATATATATATAATAAAAATTTAAAGCATAAATATTTCTCAAGAATCTTACTCAAAAATATTTCTACAAAAATATGACGAAATAAAAATAAACATAAACATAAACGACAACAATTAATCGTACATAAAATAATATTTCCTCATTATCTAATACAAATTGAGCTTCTTTCACCTAGCCAAGTTTTCAAAGTATTTATTAACTGCTTAGTTTTAGTACAGTTTTTTTTTCATCGGGCAATATATTTAAACAGCTAGGAAGCTAGTATCTAAAGTTCTTTGTCCATATTTGTTTTTATGCTTAGGAACCATTAATACTTCATTAAAATTGTGACGAGTATTGTAAGTGTGCTCTAGTCTATTTGTATTATATATAGGGTTATTAATGTGCTGAAATATAATTTTGTACCACAACTGATCTTACTGAAAGAATTTTGAGACTAATAAAAGTATGGAATATTTATTCCTTTGTTCGTAATTATATTTTTAGTTATTATATTTCATAAATCATGATAGGTCTGAAGGTTACTGCCATAATTTTTTTCCTGTGTCTTTATGATACGTATAATTCGGTATTTAATATTTTTCACATCTTAGTTAAGCAATTTGCTAAACATTAGAAAGAAAATAATTAATGAGACTTGAAATAAAACAAGCAATACAGTGAACCTTTAATTGGCCTACTATGTTATTATGTCAGTTACGCACAGTAAATATCGGTAATGGTTCGGGGCGGTGTAGCGGCAATACAAACTAGACTACATATTTATACAGTAAAGGAAAAACCCAGAAAATCTCTGTATATAAAAATGAAGGTTCGTCTGTGTGTCCTTAATTTTACCGAAAATTACTAGACCGGTTTCGCTGAAAATAGCACAGTTTTTTTCTTATTAGTGCCGAGAAGGTTTAGAGAGTACGAGTAGTTTTAATGAAATCCAATATGTAAAAGTGTTGCTATAACGTTTTAAAATTAGTATGAAAAACATTGAACCCACCATATTGTATTGGGGTTAGCCCATAGATATACCACTCTGGTTAGCCACAGATTGCATATTCAAAAGAAGGTGGTTTGTTTGGGTAGAATATTTTCAAAGTGGAAAACCGAAGTAGGTACCTACTTAAGAACTTTATTATTTAGACATATTTTGAAAAAATAAATATTTGGTATGAAATAAAATTTTCTAATTGATTCTTTGTTTAGAGGTAGTAATAGTCGTAACAAGGCATTACTTTCGATGTCAAATCAATACAAGCAAGAATTCACAACTTTATAACTTTATTAAAAAAAAAATCCCGAGCAAGACCGGGTACACATCAGCTAGTATTCAATAAAGAACACCGTTCTCCATATCCAAAGATTTACATAATATTACATGATTTCCAGTTAGGATCTAATTTTCCAAGAACAGTTTTAGAAAACATTGTAACCGAATTAATTTTTCGCATGCGTGACTCTAAACGCAGTTCAAGAAATAATATTCATGTTCTGTTTCATATTATATCTAATAAATTTATTATAAAACCAAGAGCCCATACAATTTAAAATAAAATCTAAATACAAGTCCACAATCAGTCAGCCGGTTCACATCGGTTGGTTGAATTCATAGAATAAAGAAGAACACAATAAAGGCGATGTGGGCGTGTTTCCTGATCCAAAAGTCTGGCCATTCTTTGCTTAAATTTCCAATATAGAATTCGTATCATAGTCATTATGAAATTTTGAAATTTTAGTGTTGGCTAAAACCAAAATATACTAAGTGAGTGGCGACATCGGTTTCCAATCAAATCTACATGAAAGCAGTGGGGTACAGTCCATAAAGGCTAAAAAACTACGCCTCCCCCCCCCCATAAAAACAGAATAATTTTAAATAATATTTTTTTCCTATAAATTTGTTAATGCGTTTTTATTTCACATTCGTTCAACATTAATTAATTGTTTCTATTAGAAAAAATTATACTTTTTATTAATATAATAATACAATTTCTTTAAACGATTGGTATTCACGTTGTGGCGTCATTATTAAGTATTCATACACGAGTATTCCTGTTGATGAAAGCATCGCTTCCGAAACATGTAAATATCAATGTACTACTAGTGAATACTAAGTATATTTTTAAATTCATTTATAGATAATAATATATTTTCATATGAAGCGGTAACTTGGTGATGTGACAATATAATTTAAAAAATAAAACAATAACTTTGTTTACATAATTTTTTTTATACTTTTGCCGACAAACAAAGTACACACCCTTCCCTGTCCGGTACCTGCTGATCCCCCACCCTTGGCCCTTCACTCGCCTGTTTTTATCAATTTATAACACGTGTGTATCTTAGTCCATAGTTTAGTTGTATACTGCCCTGAAGAAACCCGGTCGGCAAAAGTATAAATAAAAGTGATGTAAACAAAGTTATTGTTTTATTTTAAAAAGATAATAATATGTTCGTTTTCAAATATTCAATGCACAATTCTTACACGAACTTAAAAAACAACACACAGACTACCTCTGATTATAGAGCAGAGGTCCTTAAACTTTTCACAGCTATTCCCACCTAAATGCCGATAAACCCCCCTCCCGTTTTGAAGTCCCGATACAAGCCAATAATTGAGCTGCTCGAACACATTTCATGCATTTCTTTGCTGCTGAACCACACTACCAGTACAGTATGTTGTTATTCAGCATTACAGAGAACCAGATAATCCCACCTTCCACAGACTTGACTTTCTGGTTTAGAAACTGCAAAGAAGTTGAGTAGAAGACGAGAATACAGAATTCGAAAATTGCCATGTTCAGATTATTGTCAAATACATCCATATCATTTAAGTATTATTACCAAGACTGTAAGCATTAAATTGGGGAATGCAAGCTTTAGTTAGAATGGGATATACATATATAAAATGTTACTGTTTCCTTGTAGTTCGTTTAGATATGTATAGGTTGATTAAATGCAGGAGTTCAGAACAATCGAATTTACAATTTAATAATTTTAATAAAAAGGTTAGTTCGTTTATTTTCCGTTTATATTCTAATGTTGGAATATATCAAAGGGCCGTTGAGTTGATTTTCCCACGAAAACGGCGCTATAGAAGTAATCCAATTATTATTATTATTTGTAAGACAGACATGAGTACATACATAGAATCGTTCTTGCATAAGAAATCAGAACACATTTGTTGTTATTTTTGCATTTCCCAACATTTACACTCCCCCTTGAACCCTCTCCATCACCCCCTGTGGAGGAATTCCTCACTGGTTTCGGACCCCTGTTATAGAGCAATGCACGTCACTGCATAAAAGGCATTTCAAGTGTGTATTATATATTCAGTGGTAGAATTAGATATAAAATAGATGACAAACCGGTTTCATGAACGGATAAATGTTTTAATTCTGTGGTACGAAATGATATTTCAGCACATTATTAACCCTGTATATAATACAAATCGAATAGAGCACACTCACAATACTCGTCTCAATTTTAATGAAGGATTAATGGTTCCTAACCATACAAACAAATATGTACAAAGAACTTTAGATCACATGATTTTCCTAGCTGTTTAAATATGTTACCCGCTAAAATAAAAAAATAAAAACTATATTAAAACTAAACAGTTAATATAATAAACAAGGCTAGCTAAAAGAAGCTATTTGTATCAGATAATAATTATTTTGTGTACGATTTATGGTTGTCGTTTATGTTTATAAATATATATATTTTATATTCTTGTAGAAATATTTTTGAGTAAGATTCTTGAGAAATATACTATATACAAACTGATAAAACATAACAAAAAAAATGTTTTAATACATTGTCCAAAAAATTATTGATTAAAAATACATATTTATCAGGTTTATAGGACATGCTAGCACGTTCCGCACGTTACATAAAATGGCTTTATGCGGCTTAAGCGGTATTTACTGACAGGTAAGTGGTATAATTTTCAGTACATAGGTATGCTATGCAGTATGCCGGTGGTTGTAACTGTGGTGCATGCGGTTTAAGGGGGTGTACCATCGCGTTACTTAAATTTGTTACGAGAGAAAATTAACGGTTACAAAAATGCAAAAACTCTTACAAAAAAAAAATCCTATCATTTTTGAACAGTTCAATATTTATATAACACTAACTAATATGTACTCGGCCGTGCTCGGCTTTTATTTCTAATAAAGTTATGAAGTTGTTAATTTTTGCTTATCGTTTGGGTGCCATAGTTGATTTAACAGCGAAAGTAATGCCTTGTGACGATTATTACATAGAAACATTCATCTGAAATATTTAGTTCTTTTCATTTTATTTATAAAATACATGATATTTAATGGAGACATTTACATTAGATCACCATACTAGGCGGCTGCCTGTTTCATGGTGACCAATGGAGTGTTGTAGTTACTTTGTATGAAGTCTAGTGTAAACATATAGATTTATTATATTAACATGCTTACAATTGAAAAATTATATAAGAAAGTAAAAGATAGAAATGAGAAAAAGACATACGTAAGAATGCAAGACTGGTGAAAGTGTAGTGAATAAGATTAAGAAAGGGACGCTTAGAATGAAGAAAGGAGTGTAAGGAGAATACATAACGCGAATGTGAATGGAAGAAGAAGTCGAAGACGGCCAGAGGAAGATATGGCACGATCATGAGCATCAAATCGAATTTGTCCGGTCAGTGTCTGAATTGGTATCGCGTCTGGGTCTCACCCAGGCGTCGTGAGTTCAATTTCTCAGCTGGCTAAGTCCTCCATCACGACAAAAGCAACATCTTCCGCTTACTGTGATGGTAGTAGAAGATTTTTCAAATATTACCAGCTTATTCATAAAATAATAAATAATAAAATTCACCCAGGAATATTTGTACTTCTTCAAAAAGATAATTTTTTTAAATTCTTTAGTCGGGCCATGTCAGAAGTTGGAATAACAGAAGAGAATGAACGAGACCATGTATGAATGTGAATGGTGCGAGAAGTGTACGCTAAAATCGAGTCGTTTGGCAGCCCATTCTCTCTGCTTACCCCTGCGGGGAAACAGCGTGATTGTTAGTAAGGTATTATAAAGTACCTATCAAAAAAATATTTAAAGACTGAAATAAAAAAAAAATACATCACTTTATATTAGTTAAAATTAATGAAAAATCCAATAGTGTGCTTTAGCGAATTGATATTATGACATAACCTTCACACCACCTTAGTAAAACCTTATGACTGCTAATACATGGGGTCATTGCATCCCTGGTGCTACTTTTGCTCACCGCATTGCGTGGTCCAATGGTGCTAATAATTCAAATTATGTAAATAATGCGATGATGCAAATAATTCAAGAATGCATTGGTGCAAATAATGCAGATGACGAAATTGATGTAATAAGTGCAAATAATGCAATATTTTGCAAGGCGCTGACCAACATTAATCAACATAATGATGCATACCTAGTCATAGAATTTTTATTATTACTAAATAGAGACCACGTTCAGGTGTCATCGTATTTCTGTAACAACGGGTTACTAACAAAAAATATACAAGTGTCTACTATACATACAAAAACCATTTTCCTGGCGGTTTGTACTATGGAGGTACCTACATAGTTACTATTTTTATTTATATTTTTTATGTGATCAATTTACAAATTATTTAGCAATAATACGACAGTATAATAATTTAAAACAACACTAGACACTTCACTTGACGGTTTTTCTGTCAGTCCTTGGCAAAGGATTACCATAGCTCTGGATTCACTGCCCATCAATCAACCACAGTGGGTTCTTGGGTCAGTACTGGCAGAGGTGGATGAAAAGGGGTACCTGGCTCTGGATTCACTGCCCATCAATCAACCACAGAGGGTTCTTGGGTCAGTCCTGGCAGAGGTGGGTGAAAATGGGTACCTGGCTCTGGATTCACTACCCATCAATCAACCACAGGGGGTTCTTGGGTCAGTCCTGGCAGAGGAGGTGGGAAAGGGGTACCTAGCTCTGGATTCACTGCCCATCAATCAACCACAGCGGGTTCTTGGGTAAGTCCTGGCAGAGGTGGGTGAAAAGGGGTACCTGGCTCTGGATTCACTACCCATCAATCAACCACAGGGGGTTCTTGGGTCAGTTCTGGCAGAGAAGGTGGGGGGAAAGGGGTACCTAGCTCTGGATTCACTGCCCATCAATCAACCACAGAGGGTTCTTGGGTCAGTCCCGGCAGAGGAGGTTGGAGAGGCGTGTTAGGCGCCGGGAAACAACTTGCTCTCTGGAGCTAAAAAATGACCTTTTATAGGTCATCACAGCTGTGACATCCCTCCCATGGGGTTACATCTCTAAGCCCAAGCGGCGGGGGTGAAAATCTAGCCAATGACATCCCTCGCCCTAATTAGTAAGAGACGAAGCGATGCGGGGTGAGAAAGTATTCGAGATCGAAGATAGCGATCAGTACGCACGCCAATATCCCTATTACTTTGTTATAATATCAACATTATATCAAAAAAATCACAAAATGGAGAATTTTAATTATATTCTAACTAAATCGGTTTTAACGAAAATAAATAATTATTTTAAACCCCGTCCAAATTAGAAAATTAGAAATGGGTGGGAGTAAATAAAATCATATAAATAAGTAATGAAAATTAAACATTTTTGTACCCTGAAGATGCTTATGTTAAGCGAAACCGGTCGGTCGTAATAAAATTAAATAAAATTCTCGTGGTTATAAACAAAGTTATTGTTTTATTTTCATTAAATATGTCTAACCACAAAGTGACTGCTTTCTATCAAAATATAAATAAGTCGTCGCAATGTGGATTAACCGCAGTTTGAAATGGCCTTGAACGCCGAAATAACTGTAACAATAAAAAAAGATTAAACGCTTGCAGAACTTAATAATAATATTGCTATTAAGTTAAATAAAAATATATATATATACTCGTACGTACATATATATTGTGATCAATTTATAAATAATTATAGTGTACTTGCCGACATGTTTCCAATTTCTAATAACAGCCTGGAAATATAATCAGCCTTATTGGATTTAAAATAAGAACGCGCTCAATACTGGGTAGGTACCTGTCTACTTAACATGTGTACTTATACAAGAAGGGGTGAAAGGTAACCGCCCTTACAACCGTGTTAAGCAAAATGTATTACGAAGAAACGTGTTTATTTACCTGTATTAGATACATGACGAATTAATTAGCGCCGATTGCTGGTGTCCATTTTACAGAAGATTCTGATTTATCTCGACATTAATTCGTTTTACAAAGATGTGGTCTTGGCGTTCGAATGATTGTGGTCCATTTGAAGGAGAAGTTTGTAGTTTTATTCAGGAACCAGATTTGCCTGTGACGTTTTTGTACACACCTGCAACAAAAAAAAAAGAATTATAATTAGTAAAAAGTTACAAAAAATAATGAGAATTCAAGAAGAAGCCGGGGACGCCCGAGGAAGACATGGCACGATCAAGTGAATCAAATACTTGAATCGGGCAGAAGTCAGAAATGTCAGAAATCGGAATAACAGAAGAACATGTATGAGACGTTGTATGAATGTGAATGAAGTAAGAAGTGTATGCCAAGATCGATTTTATTGGCGGTCCGTCCTCTCTGCCTACCCCAGCGGAGAAATGGCGTAATGGTTTAAAAAATTACATTACATTGAATCAATATTTTTTTAACCCTGACACAATGTATTAGTCTAAAGATGACCGTTACATGGTGAAACCGTCTGGTTTTAAATAAACAAGTGCAGTGATGTTACAAAAGGTTCATATTATAAATACGTACACAATAAAATGGATCTCCACTCCAAATTAACACAATCAATATTATAAATATTAATTAGTAATAGATAAGTTTTAATAGGATTGTTAAAGCATGCACTTTTTATTTAAAAACACGTCACTACAGTAGAAAAAACTTAACCATTCTGATAGTTCTACATTCACAGTATTATAATTTGCAAAAATTACGACGTTCACTTAAAAATTGCTGTGTAATGAATTTTCATAATGTGTTCTATAATTTGGATTAAAAGTGGCAGTCTTTTCCGCCGATGTGCATTTTGAAACAATCTATGTGGACAAACACTAATAAACACTACTTTTCGTAGAAAACACAAAACACTTTTTGATGTGACAAATAAACAAATTTGTAAAACATGTAATATAAATTTCCACCGCTGTTTAAAAATATTTAAAAAAGTTGATGAAAGTGTAATTGAATATGAAGAATATAGCAAAAAGAAGGGATTGTAACTTGTGAAAAGGACGCTATTTCTTGGGCTCTCTTACTCTTTGTATATGCGAGCTCTGGGAGAACTTCAAGAAAGATAGGATGGAAAGACTTCGCGTCCAGTACAACAATGCCTACCGTGCGATGTTCGGTCTTTCCAGACACTGCACTGTCTTCAACATGCACACCGAGTTCCTGGCTTTGCAGCCCTCATAACCCGGGTGGCAGGATTTAGGGAGAGGGTAAACCGGAAATGTCCCCATCATTGATTCCCGCCAGAGTCCAGATTCCAGCATAGAAGCAAGATCGAGAAATATATTGGCTCCATCAATCTCAAGTACAATCATTCACTAACATCTTTTTACGAATACATATTATCTATGTTATTTGTATATACTTCATGGGATTCGTGGGGCTGCACTAACCTCCTCACATTCCGGAATAAATAAATAATAATTATTATTATATAAATCTACGTACATATATGTTGATATAACTCACCGAATCAAATGATTCGTTCTGGAATCGAGTTTAAAGGAATGTTTTTTTATTTTTTTTTATTTAATCTTACCCATACATCAAACAGACTTAATTAATTCAACTAAATCAACAACATAAAAAAACCACTACAATTCACTTCGATGTGTTGAAAACAAATTAACCTTTCATGTTACGAATAAATTAATCGATTTATATAATAATTTAAGTATTGATCATCATACCATTAATTGAAACTAATATACTAATAATGAGGAAACTAATGAAATTAGAACCATAAAAAGTTTAATATCGAATAAAATTGTAATGGTGAATGTTGGCGGTTTTCTGTAAAGCGGGTTTGTGCAGCGAACTCCCTTAAAAAATAATACAATATAATACAAACTGCTATTATAATTTTACCACACTCCAAGGAGAAACAAATAACCATGTAAAACTATCATCTCCATAAATATTTTTTTCTAAAACTGTGTTCATCTGAAGCGACCTGCCAGGTAAGTATGTTTTTCTGTATCTGTTTGTACATAATTAGTTAAGAAATATTTGTACAGCGCCCTTGGGGTGATTTTTCACCAAAACGGTGCTACACAAATCATCCAACTATTATTATTATTATTCAAACAGCGCTCTATTTAAATTTCGTGTTAAAAAATCCACCTGTCCGTATTAATACTGGCCAATAGCTAGTCCAAAATGAATTCCATACGTGTGATATGAATTCAGCACCTATGAAACATTCTGTTCTAAGAAATAGTTAATACAAAAACTTACTCGTGGCCCTTCATCAGTAAACCGTCGAAGCGTGCAAATCTTAGGAATCTGCGCAGGGTGCTGCAATGGTGCGCAGCGACTATGGGATTTGTTAATACCAAATATGTAAGGAATAATATATTGGAAGAACCAATAGATTTATTTCTGTGATTACCGTGTCAATAATTATAGAAAAGACCAGACCAAAAGATAGATTTAGAGATAAAGAATTTTTTTATCCCTTTGAAATTGAAATTGAACTCCCAGTGAGATAGGCCACGAACCCCCACTGATGGAGACTGGCTGACGTATTTTATTTTACATATTTTATCATCAGTTTGTAATTTAATTTTGCTTTGGTGTCAGTTCACAGTCTCTTTAAAATATTTATATCTTCTTTAGCTTCAATGATAATAAAATCGGCATGCGTTTTCACATGCATTAATCAATCTGGCGGCCGTTGAGATGAAACTACCCGCCATCTGGAGATTTACATCTGAAACTATCAGTTGGAGTTTACTCGATGGGAGATGCAGCTAACGCAAATAGACAGAGGGAGCCATCTGCGTTTTGTCAAAGTATCAGGAAACGAAGTACTTATTTGATTAAGAAAAAGCGATGGCAAAATACGATTTTTGTTGTATCGTTTCCACCAGTTTGTTTCTAATGTCCATGTTTTTTCGTCGTCCAGGAACTAACTCGTGCAACATCCATTTTTAAATACCTACCTCACGTCGTGTTCTCAATATAACAATAATTGATATCAATTTAGTCTCGATCAGTTTCTGATAATCATTTCAATCTATTCATCGATAAACAATAGCCTATTGTGCTAAAGGATATTCACGAACAGAATACCAACACAACTAATACCAATTTAATACCACTTGTTAGAGAAATTGTTCAATGTTTATATGCAATTTGTATTATAATAAGGGAAAGGTAAAAATGCGGTAACGGTTATTCCCAAATAATGCCCTTGGAAAAACCAAATTCCATCTGACTCGGAAATGCTATGCGATATTGAACTCTAAAGAAGTACTCTCTAGAGCCCATTATCGCGTGACATTGCTGTGTCAGATGCAATCTTGTTGTTCTAAAGCACGAAATGTGCCAATCAAATAACATATAGAGATGCCCTGACACGCAATGGGAAGAAACCAAAATAAGGGAGTGAGGGGCAAGCTAGGCGTGTCGACAATTTAAGAAAAACAGCAAAAAAAAAAAAGTTTCTGCTCGTTTAGAAAAACCCAATATTTTGTTAGTGTTTAGTTTGACCATTTTTATGAATATATAATTTTCTTTGGAAAATAATTCAACGTTTTGTAATTTGTTTACCGTAGTCAAAACCACGCGAAACAAACGTGGGCGGCAGTGAACTAAGCTGGTGCCAAAATGGGTGCCATGTGACTTTTGTCTCCAGCCGTCGAAATGGTACGGTTAGGGCAAGTCTATCCATTCTGACAACATTGGTACCAACAAATGTGTTAAATAACTCCCCCTCGATATTCAACATGTTTTTTTCCGAAAATACCAATTACGTTATTTACATGTTTATTTATTGCCTACCCATAATCGAAAGAGTGGCTATTAGACATATTATATATATAGTCGTTGGTATATATATCGTATATAAAAAATAAAGGAAAAAATTTGATTCATTTAAAATGGAATTCCATCATGAATTGATAGTTTCAAAATTAGATATAAAATCGTATATAATAACAAATAACCAATCAAATAATTATCACCTGTTTTTTACTCCCATCCTAATATGAACAGGGGTCCATAAGGGGTATAAATGCGATCCATCTCTGTTTGTGTTTATCCCTGTAACACGGTATTCAAACCTAAGTTACATTTTTGATTGCTATATGGTTCAATGGTTGGAAACCACTCGGTCGACCATTGACCATTCGCAGACAGCCGTCAACGGGTGAGGATTCTTTGAATAAATGATGATATTCGAAAGTGTTCTAGAAAGCAACTGTCAGAATCGATGAGAGACTGTTGAATTGGACAACGCACGTGTATGAGATATTTAACATCTACGACCAGACAACAGATGCGTGGTATGATATATGCATTGATTTATAATACACAAGATAGGCCTTTGCGGCACCCGAAATTAAAACTCTGGTAGGTTTCAGAACTAGACTACTCGTCATATTTAGCTTCTCTGTCAATCACCGAAAACCGTTTCCTATGAGAAACCAGTGCCGTCCAGTTCATAAAGGTTGGTTTTGTTGGAGTAGGCACTACCATAACAAAACGGACATTTAAAGAAAATAAAAGTTTTTTTTTATAAAAATGTGTTTTATCCATAAATCGGGGATTTTTTTTACGACACAATCGTTCGACATCGACACATTGTTTCATTTGACAAATATATGCTCTAGTAAGACAACAAACATGGCCGTTTTCGAACATTCTATGCACAATTCATATCCGAACTTGAAAAAATATAGACAGTCAATCTTTGATCATGGAGCAATGCACGCCACAGGGAGTAACTGTATATTTAATCCAACCTGAGTGATACATACCCTTAGTATCGCCCTGGTGAAAGACCACCAGTCAAAATCGAAACGTTGCTTGAAAATGCTTTAGCCGTTTTTGGTGACCAGATCTGAATGGCCATGTACTTTCCCACCTGCCTCTTCTCCATTTCATTCCCTTCCCCAATACCTTTAGTCCGACAACATACCCGAATTGGAGAAGTCATAGCCCCACTGGCTCCAGGCGGTTAGGAGTAGTTGGGACTCTTGTACGGTATTCACATTTCATTTTTTTTTAAATCCTTAAAAGTCTTCCACTAAGGGTAGAGCGAATATTTTGATCGGTCTCAACTGACATTCTACGATACCTTGAAAAATTCATACAATTTTCGATAATGATGTATATTTTTATATTCTAATACTTACGCGTGTCTTTTTCTCCTTTCCATCTTCTACTTCCTATTATAATTTTTATAATTTTCAGAACGCTTATATACTAAATCCATATGTATACACTAGACTTTATACAAAGTAACTGAACTCCATTGGTCTCCATGAAACTTGCAGTTGCCTAGTATGGCGATTTAATGTATCTACTCTATGTAAATTTCTTAATTAAATATCACGTGTTTCATAAATTAATAAAAAATAAATAAATTATGGATTAGTAGGTAGCATAAACGTTAAATCATCACTTGTAATTTGTAATTATTTAAAATCTAGATCAGTGGGCCTAATTGCATTGAATAGACGGCTCATCTACTTTATTTTATATCATTGTCAGTGTGTGACGGGATCAATCGATTGGTTAGCCGATAAAACTAACCTGAATTGAGTGAATGGTTAGACTAATGCACAAAGCGCATTGACTGCTGGTGTTCGCGCCGAATTAAGGTTAATGTCACACTCTGGCTGTGTTCTTTACTGCGGCAAATATCGACACTAATCAATTTCATGCGTAGAATTGCTTTGATAATGATGTATGATGTATTTGTTATACATGGTCTACTCCACTGGTCGCATTTAGACCTCTAGAAGCATGTCAAATTTGTTAACGCCCCTGTTTAATTCATAATATCACTAATTAACCAATTTTATAATGAACATCACATATCTCTGTCTTGACACATCTGTCTGTATATTCTGTCTATTCTGTTTATTATGTCTATTCTGACTATTCTGTTTCTTCCGTATATTCCGTCTATTCCTTCTATTTCGTCTATTCTGTCCACTTGTCTATTCTATATATTATGTCTATTATGTCTATTACGTCTATTATGTCTATTATGTCTATTATGTCTATTATGTCTATTATGTCTATTATGTCTATTATGTCTATTATGTCTATTATGTCTATTATGTCTATTATGTCTATTATGTCATTATGTCTATTATGTCTATTATGTCTATTATGTCTATTATGTCTATTATGTCTATTATGTCTATTATGTCTATTATGTCTATTATGTCTATTATGTCTATTACGTCTATTATGTCTATTATGTCTATTATGTCTATTATGTCTATTATGTCTATTATGTCTATTATGTCTATTATGTCTATTATGTCTATTATGTCTATTATGTCTATTATGTCTATTATGTCTATTATGTCTATTATGTCTATTATGTCTATTACGTCTATTATGTCTATTATGTCTATTATGTCTATTATGTCTATTATGTCTATTATGTCTATTATGTCTATTATGTCTATTATGTCTATTATGTCTATTATGTCTATTATGTCTATTATGTCTATTATGTCTATTATGTCTATTATGTCTATTATGTCTATTACGTCTATTATGTCTATTATGTCTATTATGTCTATTATGTCTATTATGTCTATTATGTCTATTATGTCTATTATGTCTATTATGTCTATTACGTCTATTATGTCTATTATGTCTATTATGTCTATTATGTCTATTATGTCTATTATGTCTATTATGTCTATTATGTCTATTATGTCTATTATGTCTATTATGTCTATTATGTCTATTATGTCTATTATGTCTATTATGTCTATTATGTCTATTATGTCTATTACGTCTATTATGTCTATTATGTCTATTATGTCTATTATGTCTATTATGTCTATTATGTCTATTATGTCTATTATGTCTATTATGTCTATTATGTCTATTATGTCTACTCTATCTATTCTGTCTATTCTGTCTATTCTGTCTATTCTGTCTATTACGTCTATTCGGTCTATTCTGTCTATTCTGTCTATTATGTCTATTATGTCTATTATGTCTATTATGTCTATTATGTCTATTATGTCTATTATGTCTATTATGTCTATTATGTCTATTATGTCTATTATGTCTATTATGTCTATTATGTCTATTATGTCTATTACGTCTATTATGTCTATTATGTCTATTATGTCTATTATGTCTATTATGTCTATTATGTCTATTATGTCTATTATGTCTATTATGTCTATTATGTCTATTATGTCTACTCTATCTATTCTGTCTATTCTGTCTATTCTGTCTATTCTGTCTATTACGTCTATTCGGTCTATTCTGTCTATTCTGTCTACTCTATATATGGTATTATGTCTATTCTATATATTCTTTCTACTGTGCCTACTGTGCCTATTCTGTCTGTTCCATCTATTCCGTCTATTCTGTGTACTCTGTCTACTATGTCTATTCTGATTTTTTTTTTTTGACCTCAGGAATACTCAGGATTCCGTGGACAGCCAGGCACACGGTGTAATTTATCCATTATGGAATAGTTAGGCATTCAAAATTAGGTATCAATTCTCTGCCTACAATGTATCTTAAGATACCTACTACATATTGCCAAACTGAACCTGGAGAAGCTCGTGGTCACTAGCAAAATAGAAGGCAAGAAAAGCTGAGGAAAATCAACGATGCGTTGGACTGACTAAATTCATTATTCAACGACACCAGGTCCACTAGAACAATTAGGGTGGGGTCACGATCCTCAAAATGAGGCAGCGACTCAAGAAGAAGACCTGACCTGTCTCCCACTTCTTCCACCCACATGCGCAACACTCCTTTCTCTGTTCATCAGCCTTTGATTTCCAAACGAACTAAGCGTCTGTTTCTTAAAATTGCTCTACATCGGCCTTGCATTAGTTTCGGATCACCTTAAATGTACGAGTACAAGTTTTTACAGTACATATTCCCCAGGGACCTTATTTCTCATTCAGTCTACTCTACTCTTTCCTCTGCTAAAACTACGCTTCGGCAAATTAATACTATCTGAAGTGAAACTTTTTTCAAAACGGACCTCATTACTTGGCAAAAACAAACCTATTAAATAACCTACTCTACCACAAAACATCAAGAAAATACACGAGTATGATTCCATAAAATTACAAGCATTCTTACGAAACAAATGTCACTAAACCTTAATCGGAAATAATTTATCAGAAAGTCAACATTTGCAATATAATGCTTTACTATTATGTGATTTACCTTTGAGTTAGTTATATAGGTTAATACCAATCTTATAGATTATTTTATTTATTTTGTTGATCTAAAGTTTTTTATCGTTTTAATTTAATTGTGTAATGTAAGTACAGGTTAGCTTCGACATATAACAACACGCAATAAGCCCTTTGAAAACGGTAATTTTACGT
>JAHDVE020008868.1:0-21912 GCA_022606495.2 Halesus radiatus | reverse complement strand
CGTTGGACCACTGTTCAGAATGACCTGACCACTGTGAACAACGACCTTACGAGCGTCATAGCCAATTCCCAGACCACCCTCACCGATTTCAAGGCAACTGTTCAACCCATAGTCGACCCACAATACGGTCTTGTGGCGGGAGTCAATTGCCAAGTCATTGGTGAAGATATTAGAATTATCAAGAAATTTGTTTGTGTCGACACTTTCAACTCCATTTACAGCCTTTTGATCCTGATGGGTATTATTTCGTTCTTCATGCTTGTGTCGATGTGTTGTTTCAGCTGTTCGGCAATTCGTGCGCATAAGCAAAGTTTAATTTCACCAAGTCCTTACGATCAGGTTGGCTACAATCAAACTGCAAGTCCTGCGATCCAGGAATCTCCTATGCCGAATGCAAATTATGAACCAAATGGTGGCTTATATGACAATCCAAATTATCCACCAAATTATCCACCTAATAATGGTTTGTATCCTAATCTTCCATAGGTTCCATATGGTCAATCTCCTATTTCGGCTTCCCAAGACTTCCTCCAGCAACCTTGATAGAAAACATTATAATGAAATATATAGATATATCATATATACATAGCTAAAATAGTTAGTTATTCATCTAATAAACAAAAAATATTAAAAATGATCATATCTAAATATGCTAACAAATCTTCATCGATATAATATATACATATTATATGTATATAATAACATATGTATTATCTAACAAGATATATCAATGTTAATATAAATATCAAAGCTCATAACACTGATATTCCCACGTAAGTGAATATGCTTATTATAACAAAATTTATACGAGGCAGAGAAAGCAAAAAGCTTATGAGAAATATTAAAATTAATTCCATGCAGTCCAATCATTTTTTGATAAATATAGTCAATCAACTACCAATAAGGGATATGTCTCATACACTATATAATAGTATTTTTTAAACAAACAAACTATTTATTTTAAAAAAACATATCTATTTGCATAAAGTAGATTTCCTAAAAACCGCAATATTGAAAGTCATCGCAACCCCCCTCCTCTCCACTCTATTATCTTTTTGTAGTTATAGCACGAAACCCACAAATGTCAAATATGGAATAAGGTGAGATCGACATGGAAGACAACAATCATCATCAATAAGCCCCGCAGCGAAAGCCTCGTCGGGAGCCCAAGCAGAAGCCGAAAGACGTAAGCCATCTTTATCCATCTTGACAGTAGTTTAGTGGCTCAGCAGCATTAAGGAAGACCCCACCCGCACGAAGTATCTCAGAGAGTCTCTCAAGCAGTTCTCGCTGCTCAGAAAGAACCTCTATCTAGACCGGAAGCGCAAACAGCCCAAGAATGACGAACTGGAATGTTGTCTTTGCATTCCGATGGCAGACGAAAACCGAGTTAATGAGCACTCCAACGTTAGTTACAATTGCCTCGATCGCTGCCTCAATCGCATGATCTCCACTGAATGCGACAATGAAACTTGCAGATGTGACCAGCTCTGCCAAAATCGAAAGTTTCAAAAGCATGAGTACGCTCCTGTGTACCCCTTCCCTTCAGGAGGCAAGGGATGGGGCTTATGTGCGGGAGACAAAATCAAGAAGGGTCAGTTCATTATGCAGTACATTGGCGAAATCTTCGCTATCAACTCTGAAGAAGGTCGGAGAAGAGTGAAGGAGTATTCGAGCTCAACCTGTACATACCTGATGAAGACAAGCAAGGGAGAGGTGATCGACCCGACCTACAAAGGGAACCTCGCACGATTCATTAATCACTCATGTGAGCCAAACTGCATTACTCAGAAATGGAATGTTCTTGGAGAAATCTGCATAGGTATATTCGCACTCAAGGATTTGGAGGAGAATGAGTAGCTCACCTTCGATTATCAATTCGACGTCTTTAATACCCCACTGACCAAATGTTTGTGTGGTACGAAGAAGTGCAAAGGGTACCTTGGACTGCGACCGACTGATATAACCGCTGAATAGTGGGACGAAAGACTTCGGGATATGACATGTGAAATATGTGCTAAGAACTATGATGATGACGATGTCAGGCTCATCATTTGCGATAGCTGCAATCTTGGATTTCATATGTACTGTCTCGATCCCCCCAGATAGGATATCCCCGAGTAGGCATTTTACTGCGTTTCTTGCATCGAAGAGAAAGAAAAGCAGAAAGAAAGCTTGTAAAAAGAACAGAAATAAAAACTGAAAGAAAAGAAAACCATTTCGATGAGGACACAAAAGAAGCAGGACATGATCGACGATGATGGCATCGTAAGCACAGCCCAGTATGACAAGTTGTTCAAATTTATGCGAGAACAAGAAGATATTGCCAACAAACAGCTTTTTCTAGACGACGATGACGATTAAGAGATTGTAGTCAAACGAAAATAGCCTGCATTGAGTAAAGCGGAATCAATATTGGAGCCGCCTACTCCCTAAAAGATGAAGACAGTCCAGAAGACAGTGACCCCTCGTAAGAAGGACGAAATCACAGATACCTATCGCAAAGCAGTGGATAAATTTCAATTGTATTTGAACACTCACACCAAGCTTCTCCAGGAACTTAATAACTTTATAGATGATAAAGGGATGCAGAAAAAGAAGACCATGCTCATGAACAAAATACAAATGCATTTGGTGAAGTCCAACTTTATATTGTTCGAGAAGATAGGAGCAGTTATTTTCTGGGATCACAACACCAAGAACTTCAATGATGTGTTTATCAAGAACATTGAGTTATCTGTAATGGGGACTGAGAAGCAAATCGAAATGTTCGAAGCCATTGTAAGCGTGACGCAGGAGATTCTCGTTCAAATGCAGACTTAAATGGGGATTACGTAAGCCATTATCTCGATTTCTGCCATTTTCCTCAAGAAATTTATTGGAGCAGGCCATCACCTCATTAACCAAATGGAGCGGACCTACACGGTCTCCATTTTCTATCACCGACGGTTCATCAACGACGAGTGCTATAGCATGGAGGTGCAAACCAAACTCCTTATCAAGGGTGCCAAAGACAATATTATCAAGGCTTACGAATAGATCAAAAAGAGGATCTCCCTCTTTGAGATTGAGCGTGTATACTTGAATCCTTACGAGATCAAGACAATCCTCAATAATATGTCAAGTCTGAAGCGAAAGCCTGGTATGGCATAGTTTCGTGTGAATCGGGAATCTCCGTTCAAAGACGTTAACCATCCCTTCTACTTCATTCAATAAAAAAACAAGTAAATTACACTTATTGGCACTCGTGCAGAAATTTAAAAAGCACGTAGGGAAATCTTCTACTTTTTTGAAGAGCCAAATCGGAAATAGGAGTTTAATTTTAATATCAGCTTGTATCTCGCTCCTCTCAACTTCAAATCCAATCTTGTCTCTGTCAAGATGTCTCTGGAGCGAGAGGTGCCCAGCATCAAGATGATGATCTTCGAACCCACTCCACCACGTAAAAATATGACTATCTCATTTCTCGGCAACCGGGAAAATCGGCAAAAGGCCAGGGAATTCTTACTCAAAAAACTGGATCAACTGTATAAGGAGAACAAAGTGTCCCATCAGTTCTAATCATTCCAAGACCAGATGAACTTCCAGATGACGAAGTATTACTTCAAGTATATGCAAAACACTCTTCTCACAAAAGACCCTGCATTTATGAAGGGGTGGGACATATTCAATGGGTACTTTTACCAATAGGAAGAAAACTATATGTGGAAGAGTATTCGCAGGAACCTCATTAATGACCCTGAAACCCTGCTATACGCTTCGTTCGTCCTTAATGATAAACTTATTCGCAAAGTTCAACGCGAGACGAACTCTCAGAAATCGATGGCCTAGTAGGTTTTCGAACTGGTCCGACAAAATATGGTGCGAATCATCAATATTCACCAAGTTAACAACACGCCTTCGTTAAAGAGCTATATACCACTGTTCGATCGGCAGGAAACCAGAAGAATGTTCAAAGACCAGTTCCACTACATTTCTTTCCTCAGAGAAGAAGACAGAGAAGAAAGATTTAAGACCTTGTCTACAAAAATGGCTGTTTCAAATGTGAGTACTCATTCAGGAGATATTCATACCTCAAAAAATGGAGCATTGATTTCCCCGTTATCGCCGCTTGTTGCGTCAAAAGATCCAAATAATTCCAGTCAAAGTATTACACAAAAACAAGTCCTTAATGTCAACATATTAAGTCCTCCAAACTCATTTTCTTTGACACAAGTTCAACATGAAGACTCGCAGATGATGCCGCAAAAAACTCAGCAAACTCAGCTAAAAATCGATGAGGCAAAGCACTCGGTAAGAAAGAAGTCTGCTTCACGTTCAAGGAGTCGGGACAAGGAAAAGCCGATGTCATATTTCGAGAGGACCTTGTTGAAGAAAAATAAAAATTTGGTGGCAATCTTAGAATAGTAAGAAAAGACTCGTCAAAAGTAAAAGACACTGAGGAAGAAATGATTTTCTGACTGAATATTTGTCTTTTTTTTTGTAAAATATAGTGTAAAAATTGAATTTTAACAAAAAAATCCATTTTCATTTCTGATTTTCCACTCATTAGGATGATAATTCGGTTTTTTTTAAAATAACAAAAGTTATTTATTTAATTTTTTAAATGATAGAAAATTTTGTGAAAGTTGTGAAATCTTCACTAAACATTTCTATAAATATTTTTGTATAAATACTAATGTATTGTGAATTTTAGTTCAATTGGCTCTCACAAAAACGATTTGATTATAAACAAAATATTATACTTTTTGATACATAAAATATATATATTTTTACATTCCCATTTTATATTAGATTTTACATTTAGATATAAATATATATATTTACGTTCAACAATAATATTTGTTTAATACTGTAGAATGGAGGAAGAATATGAGAATAGCTCGAACGCATAGGACTTCGAAGACTATGGTCCAGAAGGTTACCACCCTACTTTCATCGGATAAAAATTCAACTACAAATATACCATTATTCAGAAGCTGGGATGGGGTCATTTCTCCACAGTTTGGCTCGTCGAAGTGGCTTCTAACCCAGTGCAATACGCTGCCCTCAAAGTGCAGAGGAGCAAACCGAGCCACACTGAAGCGGCCCTCGACGAATTGTAGCTTTTGAAAATATTGCGAGACTTTTAAAAGCATCCCACTTGGCTAAAGCTGACTGAAAGTGGATTTGAAGTTGAAGCCTTGAAGTCTATCTCCGATCTTCCAAACATCTACAAACCATTAAGTTTACTGGATCAGTTCGCCCATTTCGGAATGCACGGAAAGCACCAATGCAGCGTATTCGAGCTGATGGGGCCGAATCTTTTGGACTTAATCCAACACTACTAATACAAAAGATTGAAGATGCCTTTGGAGATCGTAAAGAAGATCACGAGGGATGTGCTGATCGGCTTGGTGTATTTGCATTAAACCTGCCACATGATCCACACAGACCTCAAACCTGAGAATATTATGATTTCGCTGACTACAGAGGAGCAATTAAAATTGGTTGAAGGACTCAAATGCTACAAAAAAAAGCCAACCAGTATGAAGTATTTGTATAAACTCCAAGCGAAAAACCCAGGCAAGAACAAAAAGAAGTACGATAAAAAGAAACTCAAAAAGAAGGCTGCCAAAGGACAACAAGAAGCGACGACCGAGAAACAGTAAAAATAATAGTAATAATAGAGAGAAGAGATACAGAAGAGTCCCTAAGTAACGTTGGCTCCTCCTGTAACTAATTAAGTCTAATAAAATACAGTTTAAGTCGAAGGGATAAAACCATCAGGTCCTGTCAAAAACAAGAAAAAGAAGAAGAAGAAAAATCCGAAAGCCCAGAACACAGAAGGAAATGTTTAGAAAGAGAACGGAGAGTAATAAATTCCTTAAGGCTCAAAAATCAAAGGGCCTGTAGGCAAGGGCAAAAAACCTACAACAAAAACCAACTCGGAGGACGAGTAATCCAATCAGAGCTAATACTCTGACGACTCTATGATAGAAGCAAGAGACTATACTCAGTAATAAATTGATAACTTGCATTGGAAAAACATTAAGATACATCTCAAATAATAATTTCACTGTAAAATTGTCGACTTCGGCAATGCCTGTATGGAGACTTACCACTACACTGAAGACATTCAGACGAGGGAATACAGGTCTCCTGAAGTCATTCTCGGCAACAAGTATCTGCCGAACACCGATGTGTGGTCATTGGCCTGTATCGTCTATTAAATGCTGACCAATAGCTACCTGTTCAAGCCGAAAGATAAATACGTCTCCAAAGACGAAGACCACCTCTATAAAATGCTGGAGTTACTGGGTCCCATACCGAAACAGTTCGCTACTTAAGGAACGAATAGCAAAAAGTTCTTTAATAAAAAAGGTAGAAATTATAGCAGTATATATATATTAAATACAATTTTTTTTATTGATACTAGGCGAATTATTAAACGGAAACCCCTCTAAATTATTACCCATTTCAGTATTGCTGATGGAGGACTACAAGTATAGCAAAGAAGAGGCTGAAAAGATCGAAGGGTTTCTTAAACCAATGTTAGAGTATGAGCCAAACAAAAGAATTAGCGCGTTAGATGCACTTCGTCTGCCTTGGCTTTGGACTAAATGATTATTTTTAAAGCAAAACAATACTAAGAGTTGAATAATAATTTATATAAAACGTATATAATCTATTTTTTGAGAATCTATGATATTTACAACGAATATATGGGAGGATTAAATTATCCTCCCGCCAATTTTCATGTGTCGAAACTATATACATTTATATTTTATATAGATAAATTGCATATAAATAGTTTTTTATACTTGAATACAACTTATATCATATTTGAGTGTGAGTAATTTAACATATTTATAATTAATTTTTGGAGATAATATTTACTTTAATAGTGAACACACACAAAAAATGTACTTACCTCAAAGATATAATTTACAGTATGGCATTCCCGTTATTGTAGAGTTCGGATCCCTCAACACTCGAGTGGGATTTGCTGGTAAGGACAGGCCAGACGTGATCGCCCCTTCCGTATCCTTATTGTTGTTAAAATCAATGTATTATATAAACTATACGTAGTATGTGGCTTCTAACCTAAGTACCAGCGAAAAACATGAAATGGAGTTTGCTGCCTTGAAAGCAAAGGAAAACTGTGATCCCGAAACAATCTTATAAAACTGCATCAGTAACAATATTTTTAAGTATTTACCCTAAATACTATTTTTACTCCTTTTTTTCAAGTCTAATAATGGTAAAATGCTCGACTGGTGACTTAATACTGCTTATGCAACAAACTACTCGTTAATCCGCAAGATAACCCTATATTCTTGGTCGAACCTGCCCTCAGCAACAAATAAAACAGACAAAAAATGATTGAAATTCTCTTCGAGGATTTCGGATTCAATGGACTCTTCATGCATAAGGCTCCGGTTCTATCGACCTACGTCTTTCCAAAAGAAAGTGCCATGATTGTAGATGTGGGCGCAGAGTACACCCATGTCGTCCCCGTAATCGAAGGCTACATCTGTAGCAAGGCAGTCATGAGAGCTGAAGTTGGAGGGGAGACACTGACGAGAGAGCTCTACAAAGTAATTTCCAAAAAAGAAGCCCTCAACTCGAGGTATACGAATCGAGCAAAGCTAACGCCTAAGATGGAAGAGTGGGGAAGGTTAGAAATCGTTCGATAAATCAAACACCAGTACTGCACACTACTAGAGTTCAAGATCGATAACTTGTAAGCACCATGAGCATATATTTCTAATAAACTTACTTACTTTTTACGAATTGATAGGAAATTTAATGAATAAACTGATAAAACTGTCTATGAACTTCCTGATAAAACAAAGCTCGATCTCGGCAAAGAGATCTATAGTATTCCAGAGATGTACTTTTCTGAAATTGTAAAAAATAAATAAATCAACCTTAAAAAAAAAAAAAAAAATGATAACAAAATGCTTTATTGATCCTGAAACTAATTTTTAGCCTGAACTCAATTACAAAGGCCTTCAACATCTGATTTATCAAAGTTTCGAAAAATGTGATCCCGAACATCGAAAATAACTTTTCAATAACATTCAAGTGGTGGGTGGCGGGTCGGCCTTCCCAAGTTTCTTAGAGAGATTGCAGAAAGATTTGATGGAATCCGATGTCTTTGGCTACGGAAGCAAACTTAAAATTTTTACGACCAACGACAAAGAATAAAAATTCGTACATTATTCTTTATTTATATAACATCTGCATATAAATTATATCTTTTTTATGTCTGTATATACTCTGATAGTGTTCGAGTTGGCTGGGGGCAAGCATCATGAGCAGCATGAATAACTTCGATAAATACATAATTACTAAAAAATAGTACTAGGAACACGGGGCGATCCAGGTCGAAAAGAGATTGTGAGAAATCTCATAATGTTTATAAAATTATATATATTATGTGCATACATATTTAATAGATCTATATTTAGTTATATAATTATACATCCAATAATTTAAATATTTAAAAAACATTGAAAAGTACGTATTCAAATAGAAATATCCATTTTAAATAAATTGTTGTAATAACATAAATTAGATATGCTTAATATATGTCATAAATTATAAACGAGACTAACAAAAAACAAAGATATCAAAATTTCTTTATATTTAATAATAATATATTTATTATTTTTTTTGTACCTTTTTTGAAAATTTATAACTCGAAAGACAAATCATTCAATGGATCAAGTAGTGCCAAACTATTCAAGCTCAGGGGAAGATGACGATCAGAAAATACAGCCCAGACCAGGGACTAACTCCGGACCGTTTGCAACTCAAATATTAAAAGTGATTATAGTGGATACGTGGGAGCCAACCTTTCCGGCTGGAACGAAATGATGCTGAAGGAATAAGTGAAGAGGGCTCTCAGGGAGGCAGGTTTCGAGCACCCAAGTGAGGTGCAACAAGCCGCAATCCCCTACGCCCTTGACGGCATGGACCTGCTTTGTCAGGCCAAGTCCGGCATGGGCAAGACTGCCGTCTTTGTGATTTCCATTCTGAATCAACTACGCGAATAGGAGAACGGAGAATTCTAAAGACATTGTTGCATCGTGACGTGCCATACTCGAGAACTTGCCCATCAAATCCTCAAGGACTTCAAAAGACTAGGTAATAATTTTTAAATTTCAACATTTTTTCCCGTTCTTTAAAGGAAATTAGGCAAGTATTTCAAGAAACCTGAACTGAAAATCGGGTGCTACTATGGCGGAACACCAGTGTCGGGCAACATCGAAGAGCTCAAGAGCAAGACCAATGCTCCTCACATCATCATCGCAACTCCTGGCAGGCTTTGCGATCTTGCCAAAAATAACGCGATTGAATTATCAAAGGTAACAAAAAAGGAGAAAAAAGTTATATTTACAATTTTCATTTTTTTAATAAATATTTGCAGTGTAAATATTTTGTGGTTGATGAATGTGATCAAGTGATGGGAACCCCCAAAATGAGGGCTGACATCCAAGAAGTTTTCATGAAAACTCCCCACGCCAAGCAAGTTATGATGTTCAGCGCGACCATGCCTGAAGCAATCAGAGGAGGTATGTATATCGTATTGTTTTTTAACTCAAATATTACTATCTCGCTGAGAGGCCGATATCAGATTGTAAAAAATTCATGCAAAAAGAAGTTGAGATTTTTATTGATGAGTCAAAGCTTGTTCTCCACGGGCTTGTTCAATATTACATTTACATTCAGGAGGTAACTAAATTAGTAGTTATATCTAAAAAATATTTTTATAATTTGATAACAGATTAAAAAATTCGAAAAACTCACTCATTTGCTGGATAATTTGGCGTTCAACCAAATCATCATTTTTGTCAACAAGGTTGATCGAGCTATGAAGCTCACCGAGCTCCTTAAGCAAAAGCTTTTCAACCCAATTTGCATCCACTCCAAACTCAAGATGGAGGATCGAATCCACAATTACGATATGTTCAAGTCCAACCAGTCAAGGCTTTTGGTCGCAACTGACTTGTTCGGTCGAGGAATGGATATTGAGAGAGTGAACCTTGTCATCAACTACGGTATGTTAATCCATCATTATAATAAAATATAAATTGAATTTTTTGTTTAGATTTCCCTCAAGATCGCGAGGCATATTTACACAGAGTCGGTCGTGCAGGCAGGTTCGGCACGAAAGGACTCGCTATAAACTTCGTGAAGACTGACGAGGAGGATTTGGGTCCTGAACAAAAGTCTGACAAACAAGTGCTCATGGAGGTGCAGGACGGGTTCAAAATTAAGATCAACGAGCTTCCAAAGGAGATCGATACATCTCTTTACATGTGATGATATATTATTGATTATTGTTTATGAAAAAAATAATGAAAATATATAAAAAACAAAGAGAGAGACTCAAGCTCACAAACAACATACTTTTTTTTTGCTTGAAAAAACTGATCAGAACCAAATATGTTGTAAAGAGATTTTAAATTAATTATTAAAGATAAAGTTTTTTTTTTTTACTCAGTTGAAAAAATATTCGATTTTTGTATTTTGAAACAAATAACAATCAAATTCATTCGCTATTTTATAAAAAATATAATTATTTAAATAACACTTTAAAAACTGAGTTCCCCGCCATCTAATAACCACTATATTATTTTTCTAAAATCACCTAAAAGTTCTTTGAATTTTGAAAAGAATGTCATACTTACATGTGAAGTACCCCAAGGATAGTCTCTCCTGGATGTCACGCTTTGACAGCTCGAAGCTGGATACCAGTTGTCCCGAATTTCATTACTTTCCCAATGACCAGCCAGGCTTCCAAAAGGTGAGGCTGTACCTCTCGCCAACAGAAACACAAAATAAATCCAGTATACTTCAGCTGTATTATGAATAAATTCCACAATAATAATTTACACTCTTGGCCAATAATAACAAGGACTCCGTTCTTCGTCCCTAAGAGCCAATCGATCTGAGCTATTTATAAGGCCAACTTAACCCCACCCCCTCTGAAGGGCAAGAAAGAATTGGGAGGAACGAACTTATCAATAAATCACTTTGGGTAACCAAGTACCATCCTTCGAAATTCATCGATTTGCTAAGCGAATAATATATTAATCGGAAACTCTTGCAGTGGCTCAAGTCATGGGACGAAAAAGTATTCAATAGTAACAAAAGAACGTCGGCCGGACACAGTATATTTAAAACGAATGCTCCTTCTAAGATGGAGGTCGAAGAGGAAGATGTTGATTGTAATACTTTGATACTTTTAGGAGGTCCTCCTGGCTGTGGAAAAACAACCCTTGCTAGGACCATCGCGAAACATTGTAGATACGATTGTGTTGAGATCAACGCATCGGATAACCGCACTGCTAAAGCCTTGATTGAGCGTCTCGATCAGATGACTCAGAACGGCTCAGTAGCCTTGGGTAAAAAGCCGACCCTTATCATCATCGATGAAGTGGACGGAATGGTTGAGAATTAATAAAACAGTATTAAATAGGTCATCAACTACATGTAAACTGGATAAATTCCTGAATCACATACGAAAAAGAAATCTACTCAAAATAAAAATATGAAAAATGGCGTCCCAGCCAAAAAAAATTCACTTTATATCAACAGACCAGTTATTTTCATATGCAACGACACGAACGCACGTTGTTTGAGGGAGTTAAAAAAAAAGGCTTTGGTGTTCAATATGCGGAAGGTCGGAACAGAACGGCTCAGTTAGGCACTAAAAGAGATTTGCAAAAAATAAGATATATTTATCCAACAAGCAACAATCGAGAGACTGTGCTTAATGAATAACAACGATATGAGAAGCACCCTTTCGATGCTGGAGTTTTTGGTGAGATGCAGGGCTGAAGACAAGAGCGTCAGTGCTGAGGAGACTCTGAACAAGATCAAATGGGATAACAAGGAGTAGTCCAAGGATTTGATGGAATTCACTGACTAGATATTTCGAGAGCGATCAAAACACAGCATGAGTTCCCTCCAACAGACACTATATTCAGTGGACTCCGCACAAAATCTTATCCTTTAAACATTTTTCCTCAACTACCTTTCCAGAACCCCAGTCAGAAGAAGCCTGATCCATGCGATGGAGATCACGAACGCCATTTGTTACAGCGATGAGTTGATTTCGCAATCCTTCTATTACAATATGGAAACCAACAAATTTCTATTTCTGCCTTATTTCCTGTATGCTTTGAGGTTCAGAGAACGAGACAATGTCAAAACAGAGTTTCCCAAGGATTTCTTTGAGCGTATTGCAAAAACTAAAATAAACAAGGAGACATTACATTCTTTTAAGGAAAATCTCGATCCCCAGGTGAGGGCTTATTACTCGAATAAGGTTCTCATGAAAGATATGATTCCCATATTGGTTTTCTTGTGTCGTCCCAGGACTGCTTCTTAAATTGATGTTCAGGAAAGCGTCAAACTCATGATCGGATATAATCTCAAGGTTGAGATGGACCCACAGGATGATTTTTTGAAACCAGCTATTGACAGATTGATGAGATTGCATATTCAACCAAGGTTTTAACAGAGAAACAATGGAGGCCAATTCAATAATCGATAATAACATCACCACCTAGGCAAATACTGACGATTTCTTAAAAGTTGGAGGGACGCTGAAGAATCTGATTTTTAGCAAGCAAAAAGAATTGATTAACGCCAAATAAGTAAAAAAAAACATTTAAAATAAAATAAAAATATTATTTAAACGCTTAATTACTTCGTTATTAAAATTAGAATCGACTTGTGGATTTGACGAAAGTTGGGATTGGACTTAAAGCTAAGAAGCCAGTGAAGCTGCACTACGATTACTTAAAAGTTGGAGGGACGCTGAAGAATCTGATTTTTAGCAAGCAAAAAGAATTGATTAACGCCAAATAAGTAAAAAAAAACTTTAAAATAAAATAAAAATATTATTTAAACACTTAATTACTTCGTTATTAAAATTAGAATCGACTTGTGGATTTGACGAAAGTTGGGATTGGACTTAAAGCTAAGAAGCCAGTGAAGCTGCACTACAAGTATGTGTAAGGCACCTCTACAAAGATAAGATATAAATTGACGATGGAATATTTTTTCAAAAACAAATGAAACTAACACGATTACTGTTTTTATTATTATTATTATTTCTTAATATAATGATGCATTTTGATTAACGCAATACACTTATTAATGTTTTAAAGGAGAGCTTTTAAATGATGTATAATGAAATATATATATACATACATAAAATATAATTCAATTTTAATGTTAAAAATATTGATTGGATGAAAAAACAAAGATAAATAACTAAATATCAATAATGCTGATTCTAATATTTAAAATAACTAATTAATGGATATATACAAGTAATACTTATATATTAGTTTACAATTTAGAAAGAAAAAAAGTATTAATTGCAATTTAGGGTGAGCTAAACTTAATTTATAAAATATTTTAAATTCCTTTTTTAAAATTTAATTAAAAAACCAAAAATCGAGTCTTCATTCAATGATAGAAGAAGAACAAGGGAATAAATTAACCTCAACAACTCCTCTGCCTTGCTTACTCAAAAGAGTCCAAGTCAAATACTAACTTTTTCCTTTCCACAACGCAGTCATTAAGACTCTATCTGTTCGCAACAATCTTTTGGTATTCGGCAGTGGCAACGAAAACGATTTGCTTAAAATATGCCACTTCGACTACGGTAGTGTCCCCTCAGCATCCATTTCCTAGATCAATAAAGAGAATCAAGCAAATGGGTATTGCACTTCGATAAAGTCTAATCTAATAATCTATCGGCAAATAATTGTTCACAAGGTCATCAACAATCGTCAGAACTTTATAGAGTGGTCTCCTAATGGCCGCTTTTTGGCAGTGGGAAGTGTTAATGTCAGCATATGGCAGTTCGATGGGGCTCAATTCTCTCGTTATAAGTAGTTTAATGATGAACTTTTTGAAGTGACTGCTTTTACGTGGTGCCCGAATTCAACGAAGTATGCAGTGAGCGGAATCAATGTCAACCTATCAATCTTTATCAGAAATATCGAAAACGATGAAAGGATCAAGGAGCTCAAAAATGATAGCAAAGTGTTAGGACTGGTTTGGGATCCATTTGACAAGCATCTCGCAGCTTTATTGGGTAACAACGAGGTTCATATCTATAAGACACTGAATTGGGAGAAGCTCCACGTTATTAACCTTAATCTTCAATCCTCAAAAGCTCTGCGCTATACAAGCAAAAGAGAAGATAGGAAAATTGACTGGTCGCCAGATTTGAGATACCTCTTGGTCCCTGCACTAGAGGATAAGACCGTGCCGCTAGTTGTTGCTCTCGACCGACACAAGAACTTCTCGGTTAGGAGTTTGTTTGTCGGGCCTTTCTCTAGTATCAATTGTGTAAAATTTAACCCAAATCTTTATGAATACAATAACGAGATCATCAATGTCTTCGCAACTGGGGATAACGATGGCAACATAAGCATCTGGGGTCTTGGATAAAAATTTGCTTCCAAAAAGCCGTTCTTCTTGCTGAAGTCTCAAAAAGACGAAAATCTTCTTATCGAGAATATTGCTTGGAGCGAAGACGGAAAAATATTATTTGCAGCAAGCTTTAAAAGGTATCTGATTACCGCAGTGATCGATGAATCCAACTTTGGTCGATGCCTCTCTAACGATGAGAAGCGGATATACTTGGAGCAGGTGTACGGATCGATTCGATCTATCACTTCAGTACAGAACTCAATCCAGATTTTCCGATTTTAGGACATGATGATGAAGGCGGTGGAGAGCAATAAGGGTGGGCAGCAGAAGAGCCTCGTCCAGGAAATAAATGAAAACACTGCCAACGAAGCAGCGAACCACGATAAACCCGCAGAAGAGTATATTTTTACGTAGCAAAAGGTTATCAATACTCAAGGGAAAAAGAGAATTCAGCCTTGTGTTCTCGTCAAAAAGGCGGATGCAGGAAAGGGTCAGGAGACGAACGCAAACGAGCTACCTGCCGAGGTGAATTCTGTTTTAACTAGTCAAATAAAAGCAGATATTGTGGCCGAATAACATAAATCTTAGAATAAAATAACAACTAACTAAACTTACTCAAACCAGGATATTAAAAAAGGAAATAGTAACCCCACATCACTATTAACCAAGCCTGTGTCTGTGGAGGTCGAGGAAAAAGCATCCAGCCCTAAATAAGAGAGCAAAAGAGATTAATCTAACAATTGTATTTAAAAAGGTGGGCAGTCCTCAAATCCGCATTTATAAATTGTATAATAAAAGGAAGCTTCAAAAACCAAATATGTGAACCGAAGGTAATAGAGGCCAAGATAGCAGGTAAATAGTAATCCAGATGAGTTAGTAAACATCGAGACGACCAAATAAATCATTGCCCAACTCATCACTTCGAATGCGGAAAAGGCAGAAAAAGCCAACATAGTCAATCATACCATCGCGCCAATAGCCGCCCAGTCGGTTCCACCACAGCTCAAAGTAAACAGCGAAATCGTTCTAAAGCTCAAAAGAATCAAGTCTGAAGATATCTTTTGGAAAATAAGATCAGACAGATTCATCGAGTTGGAGACAGGAGATGCGAATAGTATTGTCAGATATATATGTGTGAGAGAAGAGGAGCGCGAAATCATCGGGTCTTGCGTAATTAAGGGTCGTGTAGATTACATGTGCGTGAAGGACCACAAGATTCTTGTATACTCATCCTAAGGGTATATCTACTTGTTTTGCGAAGAAGGCCGAGCCATTGAGCTGCCTATGTTAGTAGGGGATCTGCATTATGTCAAGGTTAACAACCAGCTCGATGTTATCACGATCTCAACGCAGTGCGAGTTAAGAATGTTCAACCTCCAGAAGAAGGAGGTTTTTGCCTCCACCAACATACTTCCCCTCATCAAAGAAAACTTCATATAGCTTATCGATAAGTCAGACAAGGAATAGCTGTCCAACATACTTGATTTTGCAGCTTGTGAAGCAGGCAATCTGTTCATGCAATTCAAAAACAAAAAACTGTATTATTGGATCAAAGGAATTTAAACCTGGGCTCTCATCGACAATGAATTGTACGAAATTGGCAGGCCTACGAATTCCCAAACTAATGATTGCAATCATATCGACATTCTCAAGAAAGAGGAGTCTCGAAACAAAATATTTTTCGAAGAACTGTTAAAGCCTCCTTTGTTGGGAACCATCAATAAGCTGGAGTACAGTCTGGTTTTCTATAGCAGTCACCAAATCGATCGTTCCAAATATCTAGCAGTGCTGATGTAGTATATAAAATAGCTGCAGAAACAAAAGATATGGAATCGACTCAGACAAGTACTCATTGACCACTTCATTGACACCAGCAAGACTGAGTTTCATTGGGCGAAGTAGGAGCCCGCTCTCATTCAGAGCATTGTCTCCTTAGGAGGACCCATCATAGAAGAGTTTAAAGTTGTATATCTTGAAGCAAATTCATGAATTTATAAAAATAATACATCCATTATCTGTAAACTGATTTAAAAAAATAAAATAGCAATAATCAAGATTGCATCTTAACTCTAAAACATATATATATATATAGCTTTAGAGATAGTTACAGATATATTTACGATAATACTATATTTTTAAGCATCAAATAAATTATCAATCAAGCAATACTTTGTATCTGATCATCTAATGTGTAAATAGGTATTAGCAGCTCGAACATCTATTTTCGGATGAACAGCCCATTCCGGATCCATCACTAACTAGCCCACAAAATGGAAGTCCATCCACCACTTTGCACAGAATACCTCTTCCGTTCACTAAATGATCCCTTGTGAACACCCCCCGCAACTATAAATCTAATCTCATGCAATCGACACAATTGCATCCGTTATTAGGACCGCATCTGCCATCACAACTGCACTTCCTTTGGTCTCCTCTCGATTTACCACAGTATACCCTGCCGGTCGTTCCCCTAAAAGCAATCGACCCTTTTTTATTGACTATGGCTTGAGTCGGGTAGAACCCTTTTGTTGCCTGCTCAAAAAATCCTTTATAAATAAGAGGCTTTTTGACACTATCATATTATTTTTCTCCCAGAGCAAACCCCAAAAGCTGTTCTGAATGCTCCTTTATGCAATGGTTCAATAACTCTTTTTTGTCAAATTGTAGCTTACACCATTAACAAAGGATCCCCTTAAAGGTACATTACCTGAGCTCATGCCTATTCAGTTATGAAGCTGGGATGTGTTTCTTACAGTCTTTGTTGCGACAAGCAAGGAGGCGTTTTGGGTCCGAGAGTACAACTTCAAGATCAGGTCTGTTGAGGACTGGACCATAGTTGGAGCATTTTTTAAAACAGGTGGAGTGAAGGCTATGATACAACGTGTAGCAGTCCCCACAGGCGAGAGAATGGCAACAATTATATTAGACAGGTCTTTCAAGCACAGAGTTACAAATCGAGCAGAAAAGGATTATTTCTTTATCTGGTTCCATATTAAAAAAAGAGAATTGGAGTAAAAATAATTTGTAAATAAAATAAATAGTATTTCACTAGATAGATATAAACTTAAATTTCAATTAAATAAGTTCATAAAAAAATATTTCAATCATTTCTAACAAAATATTGGCAAATTCTGACGAACTCTTTACAAATAAATATATACTATAAATTATATCATCGAATACACTTTTTTATATTAGATTTTGCAAGAGAAACAAAAAATCATAATAGTAATGTCAGTTGAAGCCAAGACGTTTATTTCGCGGGTAAATATGGTGGTCCTCGATATTTATATTGGAACCAGCCTCGATGGATGTCGTCGAAAAACCGTTGAAATTCGTGTTCCTAAGTTTCGAGGTCAAGTCGTTCAGCTCCAAAGCCAGGTTAACCATATGTTCTGTCTGCTGCCTCTGCTGGATGTCGAGACTCCTCAGATTGTTAGTGATCAGAGCCGATTTGACTGCTGACTCGATTGGGGGCAGGTGATAGTTCAGGTTCTGGATGTACATTATCGACTCTTGTTGCATTTCCAATTCTCTCCTCTTGTAGTAAAGAATGGTGTCTCGCAACTCCTGCTGTTTCTGGCCGAGGATATTATTCTGCACCAGAAGAAGCTCGCACATGTGATGCACACCCTGGTCGAAACCAAATACTGACTGGTGGTTCAGATGAGGGTGGTTGTTATATTCATGGTGACTCTTAGAGGGTTATGCTTCTTCAGCTGCTTCCTCTGAGACTGATTCGGTGTTTGCGGCTTCCTCGAGCTGACTGCTTTGGTCGATTGAAACGGCGCGAGAACCTGGGTAGGGATTACCTTGGCCATTAACAAGGCTTTCTGGGATTGGCGAGTTTTTGGGAGTGATGGCTTCTGGATTTTCGATATTTTCGTTTTTATTGAGACCGTTTGTTTTCTTTTTCTTTTCGGGCTTTCTTCGAATTTCGGTAAGTTCTAGCTCTCCTCTTCTGAACTTGTCGTGATGAAAATTATTCTGGTCCTTTGAATTTCTGTGTTTGTGGAAGCCATACATGTTTAACTATATTTTAAATTAGAAGGAAATAATGTTTTTTTCTAGATATTCTTATTTTTTTTATATATGTTTCAAGCAATTTCTACCGCTAATTATAATCTGATACACAAATATGGTACGATGAATAAAATTTGAAGAATTCATCAACGAACAAAACAATTAAAAAAGCGTATACAATTCATTAGACTAGGGGAAAATAAAAACAATGGAAATATAGTTTTGATGAAAAAAGCATTAAAATACCTGTCTGACGAATGAAGTATATTTATGATGCTTGAAGAACATCGGCAGGATTTAAGTTTAGAATCTTTTCTGGTCTTTGATGACAAACCCAGCTCCATCTTCAGTCCAACTTACGACATTGGCATAATCTCCTTTCTAAAACAATATTAATTAAAAAAAAAAAGAAATTAGAAATATTGAAAGTTATTTATATTATATTTTTTTAAAAGAAATAGAAGTAGAAAATTCTAAAGAAAAACAATGTCTTAATTATATTGTATGGAGATGTATTTTAAATACATATATCGATCTATAAATTAGAGTTAATGTTTATTGTTTATATCTCTTAAAAGAAATCCTATGATTTATAAATTTGTTACCTAGAGAATGTGGTAAGTATTTCGAAGGAAAGCTGGAGCTGATTTCTTTGGTCGATGATTGCTTTATTGTTTCATTATTTTTAGGAGTAGGATTTAAAAAACAAATACAAAATATTGAAATCTTGAATTTCTAAATTTAATAAAAAAATATATATAAAATATATTATATATAATATTTATATTTTGGATTATATAATATATATTTTTTTAACAATTATTAAGAAGATTGATTGAGAAGCAGTATAAGTTAGCTATATCTCTCTCTATATTTATTTCTGGAAGAGTTCGAATATTATAAAAAATAGAAAAACATAATAATTAAAAAAAAAATTAGTGAATAGTGAAGAAAAACATCATTTAATTTTTCGATCGCTACTTTTTTTAACGGAATTGATGACAGCTTGATTCTTTTAAATACAATACTTAAATGAAGTTGAATGTCAAATAGATGTCAGAAATCGTCAATTGGTCTCAAACAGGTAATATTTGAGGAGGGTATAGTAACTTCTATTTTTTGAGTATTATAATTATTTTAGAACATAATTCGATTCTTTCAATATCCATACAAAAAATGAGGACAAATTAGAGATATATCTATATACATATCGTTTAATTTATAAATAAATTAAGACCCTTCATTAACAAATCATATGTAAAACAGTGCCATTTTTATATATAAAATATATTTGCTAAACATAGTGTAGATAAACTACAAATAATATTAATGGACTAATTCCTGTACTTCTTCTGAGTTCGATGCATTGAATGAAGTCGCAAGTTGGTTTTATACATCTGGAATCGTTATTCCAATTGTCATAAAATACTGGCATATGGTTTTCCAATCTTTCGAAAATTATGTTTCGATTTGCAATATTTGTCTTTAATTTGTCAATAACCTTTGGCAATAACTTTTAAAACTCAGTTGTCGAAGCCAGTTTTGATCATATTTTAGGCTAATGACAATGTGTTTAACTCTAAATATCTATATGTTCTTATTCCTCTACCCTGTATTATAAATTTAAGTATCGACTTCTGTTTTTTATTAACAAGATTTATAAGTCCTCCCTTGTATTCTCCCTCAGCGATTTGGACAGTGTGCGTCGGCTATATTATTTGTACTATCAACACAATTTGTTAGTATTTTACTCGAACTTTACTATTTCAGCGATCTCATGAGGGGACTTCTAATTTTTGTTAGACATTTTGCTAATAACTTTCTTAATAACCTAACTAGTGGATTTCTCGAAAATGAAGCAGCAATCTTTGAATGAGCAGATTATAGTTATTTTCCATTTTTAGAGAATATCTTTGATAACTACCATCAAGTTTTGTTAGAAAAATGTTTAACTTAAAACACAATGTACAATTAATTATAACTAATTTTTTAGATATATTTAAGCGAGTGATTTAATAACTATGATAAATATATTAATGAGTTTGTTAAATTAAAATAAGAAATACTCATATATTCGAAATGAAGACATCAAACGGTATACCTCATCAAAGCTCTCTGTCTCTTTTAATGGGGTTGGGTTGGGGTTAGGTTGAGGTTGAGTTGGGGTTAGGGTTGGGGTTGGGATGGGGTTGGGGTTGGGGTTGGGGTTGGGGCCTCTACCTTTTCATCCCTTAGAACCCTTTTGAACTATATCTCACTAAGTATGTAAAATTGTTAATTAATATCTATTTTATTGTGTAACCGACGAAAACATATACATTTATTTTTTGTTCGTTTCTTTTGTTGCAAGGTGATTTAATGCTGTATGTAGTAAAAAAAAGTGTATAAGAAAAGTTACGATAACATCCCGCCATTTAGTGAAAAGGGGGGAGCCTCGGTGGAGGTAGATGAGTATGTATGCTGATAAAGTATATTTGAAAGTGGTTGAGAAGAACAAATGGGTTATTGCAGGTAATTTAAGTAATGGATTGGCAGTTGTCCCAATCAGATAGTTGTACATGGAAGCAATGCTATTAGTCCACATCGGAGATCCGATATCGAAAATACGTGTATATGGCAGAGGTAAGACAAAAGTAGACTGAATGCAATGATAATGAGATCCCTGAGGCGTATGTCATGAGTGGACCGATCGGAAAAGTGTCTAGGATTAGTGAATAAGATTAAGAAATGGGCGAATAGGTTTGGTCACGGATACTGATGACCGATAATAAGAACTGTGAATTCCATCATCTCTATACACTACGAAGTAAATCAAATTTAACAATGCTTTACTTTATTTTTTTAATAATTAAACGGAGTTCGAATTGTATACAATAACAATTAATAACTTCTTCAATAACTTATTTTTCGGCATCAGTTTAATTAAAATAAATAATAAATGTTATTGTTGCAATAATACCGACATTTTTCCTGAGAGTTTCTTTAAAACTTTATTTTAATTAATAGTTGGTTTAATTTGATGGTACTGGACGCAACGTTTTAACCGGGATTCCTGCCTTGTTGCGAATAATCCAAATATGTGCTGTACTAAATTCCGCGATATATTATAACGCGCGAAATTCAAACACAATAACGAGCAATATTTTTATTTTTTTAAAGAAATGCACACGTTCTCGGGTTACGAATAACCTGCTAATATATGAAAAATAATTTTTAATTTGTTCCTAGCATCGTGATTTAGATTTGGACGATTTAGCCAGCCGAGGAATTGAACTCACGACGCCTGGGTGAGACCCAGACGCGATGCCAACTCAGCCACTGACCGGTCAATTCAGTTCCATCGACAGTGTTAATAATACATGTACGGCACATACACATTATAAAATAATTTGTAATTTCCTTTTCTCGCAAATCACCGCACAGTTAGCAGCTGGCGGC